>WOVY01000507.1:0-201499 GCA_013436015.1 Rhipicephalus annulatus
TTGGCTTGAAAACGGGAGTCCACGCTCCGAACGTGGGATGTTTCTGCGGCGCATTCTTTCAAACGTTCGCGAGCGTCGCTCGCAAAAAGAGAGGGCCGCTGCTTTATGGAGACCCGGGTTCAGCTACCAAATGAAAATGTCGACATTTTCACAGAAGAAATGACCCGACTATTCCGTCACGCTGACAGACATGCCTGAGGAGAAAAAAGTTCGTTTCCTCATGCGAGGGGTCAAACAGGAGCTCTTCGCGGGACTGATGAGAAACCCACCGAAACCGTCCAAGAATTTGTAGCCGAAGCGACCACTATCGAAAAGACCCTGGACATGCGCACCAGACAGTATAATCGTCGCCTGACTGCAGACTGCGCTGCTGCTCAAGCCAGTAACTCCGGAGACCTGCGTGAAACGATCCGAGCGATCGTGCGGGAAGAGCTGCGCAAGCTGTTGCCTTCGGCCAGCCTCAAGTGGATTCAATGCCGACATTGTGCGAGAAGAAGTTCGGCAATCGCTTCAAATTCCCCCACGCACCGCTGCCCGAGCCGGAAGCTATGAGCTACGCCGCTGCACTGCGCGCCACAACGCTCCTCCCCGTCCACGCCAAAACGCCGCCCCATCGCACTTCCGTCGACAGACGCCACCGCCGCCACCACCCCCACCACCGTCATACCGTTCGCCAGCGGCCCAGCGCAGTGCACCGAGGAAGACTGACGTCTGGCGCACCCCTGACCATCGCCCGCTCTGCTACCACTGCGGCGAGGCCGGACACACATACCGCCGTTGCCAGTACCGACAGATGGGACTGCGTGGCTTCGCCGTCAATGCACCGCGTCCACAGCCAGGAGAACGACCACGTGACATCGCCGACTACCTGACAGGACTCGGTGGACACCACGAAGCCCTTCGCGTTCGCCGTCGCCCAGCCGCCGCACGTCACCGCACCACCGGCAGTACCTGGCCCAACGCGGGGCCGGTCTCCTAGCCCGTATCCGGGAAAACTAAGGGCAGCAACCGGTGGAGGTGCGGTTGCTGTGCGACGAACTACCGAAGATCCTCCGACGACGACGACGCCGCGACGGAGCTTTCTCCGAACACCACGCCCAAGCAGGCAAAGCCCTGACGGCTGAAAGCTCCATTTACCGAAGGTGTGCCTGACGACGCAGCATTGGAAGCAGCGGAACAAGCCGACGCGCCGTGACCGACGCCATGCCCTAAAGGTAATGCGAGACGGCGAAACTAGCGACCTCGACGTTCTTATCGACGGCCACAGTGGACTGCTCTCGTCGATACTGGAGCCAACTATTCTGTCATCAGTGGGTCGTTTCGCCGCGAAGTTAAAGAAAGTTAGGACAGCTTGGAAAGGCCCTGAAATCCGCACCGCCGGAGGTCATCTCGTAACGCCTGCAGGAATCTGCACGGCGAGAGTCACCATTAACGGCCGTATTATCCTACAGACTTCGTTAGTCCTACAGCGTTGCTCGAGAGATGTCATCCTTGGCATGGACTTCTTATGCCTCCATGGTGCTGTCATCAACCTAAAAACAAAGTCGATAACGTTATCCACAGAAAGAAGCACTACCGCCGCGCACGCCGTCAGGACACCATGCCTTGAATGTGCTGGAAGAACCAGTCACCATTCCGCCTCGCTCAAGCGTCATTATTTCAGTCGGCGCTCCTAAATCACCTGACTTGGAAGGCGTCCGTTGAAGGCAGTTCAGCATCTGTTGGTCACCCGAAATATTTGCGTCGCAAGAGGAATTGCAGAGCTGCGGGGAGGCAAAGCAACGGTTTTGCTCACAAATTTCAGCAATGAGTACAACATGTGAACAAAGGAACAACGGTTGCATACATCGAAGAAATTGTCGAAGCCACCAGTGCTTTCGCCCTCGCCGATTCTGCGGAAACCTGCTCAGAGGAACCAAGCCCCTCCCCTAGCTTTCCAAGTCAATCCCAGACTCCGAACGATAAGCAAGAACAGCTCAAGGCCCTGCTCCTGCAATACGAAGATTGCTTTTCGTCGTCATCGAAAATTCGGCAGACCCCAATCACGAAACATCGCATAATAACCGAAGAAAATGCCAGACCACTCCGTCAGAGTCCGTACAGGGTTCGATGCGAGAACGTGAGGCCATGAAGAGGACATGTTGATGAAATGCTGCGGGATGACATTATCCAGCCGCCCAAGAGTCCACGGGCATCCCCGTGGTGTTAGTGAAGAAAAAGGATGGGACCCCTACGTTTCTGCGTCGATTATCGCCGCCTGAACAAAATCACAAGAAAGGACGTGTAACCCCTCCCACGAATAGACGACGCACTTGATCGGCTCCATAACGCCAAGTACTTTCGTCAATGGACCTTAAGACTGGCTATTGGCAAATCGAAGTCGACGAAAGAGACCGAGAGAAGACGGCGTTCATAACACCGGACGGCCTCTTCGAGTTTAAGGTGATGGCCCTTCGGCCTTTGCTCAGCGCCTGCAAACGTTTCAACGCGTTATGGATACAGTACTGGCAGGATTGAAATGGCAGACTTGCCTTGTGTACTTGGACGACGTCGTCGTGTTTTCCTCGAGTTTCGACGAGCATCTTCGGCGCCTTGAAGCTGTACTTCAAGCCATCAAGACTTCCGGACTCACACTAAAGCCAGAAAAGTGCAGATTTGCATATGAGGATCTCTTGTTTCTGGGGCACGTTATCAGCAAGTCTGGAGTTCGTCCCGATCCACGGAAAACAGCCGCCATCGCCGACTTCCCGCCGCCCACTGACAAGAAAGCCGTGCGCCGATTTCTGGGCCTGTGTGCCTATTATAGGCGGTTCGTGAAAAACTTCGCCCGCATCGCCGATCCTCTCACTAACCTTACCAAGGCCGACGTGGAGTTTAAGTGGGAAACGCCGCAGGAACACGCTTTCCAGGAGCTTAAACATCGCCTCCAGACGCCCTCCGTTACTTGCCCATTTCGACGAATTCGCCGAGACAGAAATACATACTGACGAAGCAGCGTAGGTCTTGGCGCCGTTCTTGTGCAGAGGGCTGACGGACTTGAAAGGGTTATTAGTTACGCCAGCCGATCGTTATCCAAAGCAGAAGCAAATTATTCCACAACAGAAAAGGAGTGCCTCGCCATCATCTGGGCTACGTCGAAATTTCGCCCCTACATCTACGGCAGGCCCTTCAAAGTTGTGAGCGACCACCACGCATTGTGTTGGCTAGCCACCTTGAAGGACCCCTCAGGTCGCCTCGCACGATGGAGCCTGAGACTTCAAGAATATGACATTACTGTCATTTACAAGTCCAGCAAAAAAACACTCCGATGCCGACTGTCTCTCTCGTGCGCCTGTCGACCAACCGCTACCCGACGACCCGGATGACGACTACTTCTTAGGAACGATAACTACCGACGACTTCGCTGAACGACAGAGGGCCGACCCGGAACTTAAGGCCCTAATAGAATACCTCGAAGGCAGGACCGCCGAAGTCCCGAAGATATTCAAGCGCGCACTTGCGTCGTTCTTTCTACGAAACGGTCTTCTACAAAAGAAAAACTTTTCACCGCTTCGAGCTAAGTACCTTCTTGTGGTGCCTTCAGCTCTGCGACCAGAACTCCTGCAGGCCCTTCACGACGATCCGACGGCAGGGCACCTCGGTGTTTTTCGCACGCTCGCAAGGATACAAGAAAGGTACTACTGGCCACGTCTTACCACCGACGTCACTCGTTAGGTGAGAACATGCCGGGACTGTCAGCGACGCAAGACACCGCCGACAAGGCCAGCGGGACTTCTGCAGCCAAATAATCCACCTTGCCGACCTTTCCAGCAGAATGGTATGGACCTACTGGGGCCGTTCCCGACGTCGGCTTTCGGAAACAAGTGGATCGTGGTAGCTACCGACTACCTCACCCGCTACGCCGAGACAAAAGCCCTGCCAAAAGGCAGTGCATCCGAAGTAGCTAAATTCTTCGTCGAAAATATCGTCCTACGTCATGGCGCCCCAGAGGTCCTTATCACCGAAGAGGAACGGCATTCACTGCCGACTTAACTCAAGCAATCTTGGCATACAGCCAAACAAACCACCGCCGGACGACAGCGTACCACCCACAGACCAACGGCTTCACCGAGCGGCTTAACAAGACGATCGCCGACATGCTGTCAATGTACGTCGATGTCGAACACAAGACGTGGGACGCCATTCTTCCGTATGTGACGTTCGCATACAACACGGCGGTGCAGGAGACGACGCAGATATCGCCATACAAATTGGTCTACGGAAGGAGCCCGGCAACGACGCTCGATGCCATGCTACCCAACGTCACCGACGAAGAAAACCTCGATGTGAGCGAGTACCTTCAACGCGCCGAAGAAGCCCGACAACTTGCGCGTCTCCGTATCAAGAATCAACAGACGACCGACAGCCACCGTTACAACCTACGACGACGCTTCGTGGAATACCAGCCCGGTGAACGTGTTTGGGTGTGGACGCCGATACGCCGACGTGGACTAAGTGAAAAGCTTCTGCGACGGTACTTCGGACCGTACAGGGTGGTTCGACGGCTCGGCCCACTTGATTACGAGGTTGTCCCCGAAGGCATCACGAACTCTCAACGACGCCGATCGCGACCTGAAGTCGTCCATGTCGCGCGCCTCAAGCCGTTTCATGCGCGTTAACAAACTGAACTAGTGTTTTTTTGTATTATTGTTGTATCGTATTTATTCATTGTACTTTCTTGCATTATTATTGTACTTTCATCTTTAGTTAAAGCATCGGGACGATGCCTTTTTTCAGAGGGGGGCAATGCCACGTTCCATTTCCCAAGTTTTTGTTATCGTCCGAAAACACCGCACGATTCTCAGCGCAAACCGCGCCTGCAGTTTTCTAGAAGGTTCCGGACTGTAGTAGATCATTTCGATAAGATCACGCCCACTGTGCGAACGGTACAGATTGTTCTGGAAGCTACGCCACCGCCAGCGATAACGCTAGAACATTCGACGGCAAGAGTATAAATGCCGACGCGCTTCGCCGCTTGTCAGTTGTTGATCGAAGGCCGACGCTCCGTTCGCCGCTATCAGTCCGAGACTGCTATCTGTGCGAGACTGCTGCTGTAATTGGACTTTCTGTTTACCGGGCACAGGTTCGCCCAAATAAACAGTTAAATTCCAACAAGAAGTCTCCTGTCTTCGGCCACGTCACGACCCCGTGACAATAGACACGCCTCGTGTCATCTTCACGTAACATCTTTTTGGTGGACGTGCTGGGTACTTCCCCGTCTTCATCACGAAGCTCCGCAACGGCCGCATCATCATAGGTCCAACCATGTCACAGGTTGAACAACGATCGTCTTCGCCACCTGCTCTACCGTGAGTTATACATACGTCATTCTACCTCCTGCTCGTGATACCGGTGTATTTTCCGGTCAGGATGGCGTTGACGTCAACAAATGGATCAACCGGTACGAACGGGTCAGCGCAAGGTATAGGTGGGACCCGACTGTTATGCTTGCCAATGTGCTTTTTTACCTCGATGGCCCACCGCGAGTGTGGTTCGAGACGCACGAAGCGGAGATTACGAGCTGGGACTCCTTTAAAGAGAAGATCCGCGACCTTTTTGGCGACACCGTTGGGCGGCAGATCGCAGCGCGGAATCAACAGGCGGCTCGCGCACAGACGTCGACGGAGTCATACGTCGCGTACATTCACGACGTCATCGCCCTATGCCGCCAGAATGACGAGCACATGAGTGAGTCAGAGAAAGTGGCCCATGTGCTGAAATGCATAGCAGACGACGCATTTAATCTTCTAGTTTACGACAACGTTGCCACCATCAACGCCATCATTAAAGAGTGCCGGCGGTTCGAAGAAGCCAAGAGCCGCCGTATTACTCAGCGATTCACCCGGCTCCCCAACACGGCCGCGACCTCATCGTGTCAAGCCGCCCGCCAGTCCTCCACGTATTACAACGTCACACGCATTGCTCGTCGGAAAATCGAAGCCGCTGTCCGGCTCCTCTTGAGCCACCCATTTTCGCAACGCTCACCTCTGACCAAACACAGCCGTCAGTGGCGTTAATACAAGCTGTGGTGAGGCAGGAGTTTGCGAATCTCGGACTTCCATCAGCATGTCCCTTGACTCGCCCTGAAGCCCCGCCCTACTCTCGAGGACACGCTCGCCGTTCACCTCCAACAATGCCCTTCCATAACCCTTCGGAATGGCGAACACCCGACGACCGGCCTATTTGTTTTTCCTGCGACATGCCTGGGCACGTTTCTCGCTATTGCCGCCGCCGTTGGTCAAACCAACCACGTCAGACTTTCTCTACCTCGGCGCTCATGCATCCGACGACCCCTCGATGTTCAGTCGCCGCACCCTTCAATTTCTATTCTTCGTCATCTTACGAGCCTTCCACTGACGCCCCTTTGCCCGGTCGCCGCTACCCTGACGCCCCTTCGTCCGGTTGCCGCAGTTCTCGCTCCCCGTCGCCGCTTCGTCGCCAATCCCGCTCTCCACCACCTTAGCGCTTTTCCTCGCCGAGCTTCACTGGACGACCGTAGCAGGAAAACTAGATATTTTAGCTTATAGAGGTGAAGCTGCCAAACCAATGATGGCCGAAAATTCTCTACTGACGCTTCCCACGCACCATAGCCTGCTTGAAGTACAAGTCGACCATGTTCGTGTGACCGCCCTCATTAACACAGGTGCGCACCTGTGTATTATGAGCGCTTCTCTACGCAGCCGCTTACAAAAGATTATGATGCCATCTACGGCGCAGGCAATACGTGTTGCCGATGGTGGTACTGTACCAGTAAACGGAATGTGCACTGCTCGTGTCAGCATTGCCGGTCGTCACGCCATAGTCCTTTTTGCCATGCTAGCCTGCTGCCCTCATGACCTCATACTTGGCCTTGATTTCCTTTCGGCACACTCGGCCTTAATTGATTGTTCGTCTGATACCCTAAGCCTTGATCTACCAATCTTTGCCGACTACTCTGCATAGCCCACGAGCCGCTTGAGCCCAACCACTTTCGTTCGCGTGCCACCTCGAGCCGTCACGTACGTGTCTTTGTCATCGACCCCTCCCGTTCCTGACGGTGATTATATCGTTACGCCAATTACTGACGTTCGGCTGAAGCGCAGTGTTACTGTGCCCTATACCATCGCGACCATAGCGGATAACTGTGTGTTACTTCCGCTCCTTAACTTTGGTTTTACCCCTCAAGTGTTGCCCTGCCAGATGTCTCTAGCCCAGCTAACTGCCATAACAGAGGACGATGTGAGTGTTGTCGCTGTATCTACTCTTGATCGAAGCGCAGTCTCACGGTCACCCAGATCAGACGATGCTATTTTTCGAAACATGATTGGATCGGAGCTGTCGCCTCACCAGGCCAACGCCCTCTGCCAAGTTTTGGCCTCCTACAGTGACATTTTTGACACTGACAATCATCCCTTGGGCCAGACTAAAATTGTAACTCACCGAATCAACACTGGTGACTCTGCGCCCATTCACCGTCGGCCGTACCGCATGTCAGCGTCTGAGCGAGAAGTGATTCAGAAAGAAGTGGCCAAAATGCTTACGAAAAACGTAATCGAACCATCAACGAGCCCTTGGGTATCTCCCGTGGTATTAGTAAAAAAGAAAGATGGCTCATGGCGTTTCTGCGTTGATTATCGCCACCTAACCAAAATTACCAAAAAAGACGAGTACCCTCTACCACGCATTGACGATGCCCTTGATTGCCTCCATGGCGCTACCTTCTTTTCATCTCTCGACCTCCGATCTGGCTACTGGCAAATTGCTGTAGATGAAATGGATCGAGAAAAGACCGCCTTCGTTACCCCTGACGGTCTTTACCAATTCAAGCTCATGCCATTCGGGCTCTGCAACGCTCTAGCGACCTTCGAGAGAATGATGGACACGCTCCTACAAGGATTTAAGTGGTCGACATGTTTGTGTTACCTGGACGACGTGATCATTTTCTCACCTACCTTTGCAACCCACCTTGAACGCCTTTTAACCATTCTTTCCATATTTCGACGGGCCAGCCTGCAGCTCAATTCCTCCAAGTGCCACTTCGGTCTTCGTCAGATTATCGTATTGGATCACCTTGTTGACGCTGCCGGCGTACGGCCAGACCCGGCAAAAGTACGCGCTGTAACAAATTTCCCAGTCCCAGGCTCTGTGTATCATGTTCGCAGTATTGTGGGCCTCTGCTCCTACTTTCGCCGGTTCGTGAAAAAATTTGCAGCACTCGCCCGGCCACTAACTGACCTTCTCAAACAAGACGTCCCATTTTCTTGGGGCCCTCCTCAAGCTGACGCCTTCTCTCAGCTAACCACTGCTCTAACGACACCTCCTATTCTTGCACATTTCGACCCCGATGCTCCCACAGAGGTGCGAACAGACGCGAGGGGTCACGGAATTGGTGCTGTTTTGGCGCAAATTCAGCAGGGCAACGACCGTGTAATCGCGTACGCAAGCCACCTGCTTTCTAAGTCTGAACGCAATTATTCTATAACAGAACGGGAATGTCTCGCTCTTGTTTGGGCGGTTTCGAAAGTCCGTCCTTGCTTGTATGGCAGCCCTTTCCATGTCATCACAGATCATCACGCGCTGTGTTGGCTTTCTTCTCGGAAGGACCCCACTGGACGACTTGGTCGTTGGGCATTACGCCTACAGGAGTATTCCTACTCGATTGCTTATAAGTCTGGACGTCTCCACCTGGACGCCGATTGCTTATCCCGCTACCCTGTTGATCAGCCCGACGAACCAGACATCGAGCCTTGCCTCAGCGTCATGTCAATCTCCCAGTTTCTTCAGATACGTGCTGAACAACGTCGTGATCCTTCTCTGCGACAACTTATTGACCGTTTCAAATCTGCTCCGAATGACACGTCACTTCGCATGTACGTCCTACTGAATGGCACGCTGTACCGTCGTAGCCTCCAGCCAGATGGCCCTGAGCTCCTTCTTGTCGTGCCGAAAAATTTGCGTTCAACTGTGCTGCACGAGCTTCACGATGGACCAACTGCTGGTCATCTGGGTGTATCTCGGACGTATGACCGCGTGCGTCGCCGCTTCTTTTGGCGCGGTCTCGCCCGGTCCGTTCGCCGTTACATGTCCTCCTGCGATAAATGCCAACGTAGGAAGCGACCTACTGCGCCCCAGGCTGGACTTCTTCAACCGATCTCCATCCCAACCGAACCTCTCTTCCCTGTTGGTATAGCTCTTCTCGGTCTTTTTCCCGAGTCGAAATCGGGCCACAAGTCGGTCGCCGTTGCTATAGACTATGCGACTAGGTATTCCATCACTCGAGCGCTCCCCACCAGCACTGCTACTGAGGTTGCGGACTTTTTGCTCCACGACGTCATCCTACACCATGGCGCTCCTCGTCAATTACTCACGGATCGTGGCCGCGCATTTTGTCCCATGTGATCGACGATCTTCTGCGCTCTTCCTCGACGCACCACAAGCTGACCACTTCCTACCATCCCCAAACAAATGGCCTTACCGAACGGCTAAATAGGAACCTAACGTACCTGCTCGCGATGTATGTGTCCTTTGACCACCATGACTGGAAGCTGGCGCTACCTCACGTGACCTTCGCGTACAATTCGTCGTGCCACAACACCACTGCTAATCCACCCTTTTATTTGCTTTATGGCCGTGATCCGACGTTACCACTCGACACCTTACTTCCAACCACTACAACGCCGTCAACCGAATATGCACGCGTCGCTATTGCTCGTGCTGGCCACGCACGTCAGATCGCCGCTCTAGACCTTCGGCTTCACAAGCCACCCAGAAAGCCATCTATGACAGCCGGCATGCTGACGTTCACTTCTCACCCGGTTATCTTGTCCTCCTGTGGTGCCCTGTTTGTCGAGTTGGCTTATCAGAGAAGTTATTGTCTCGCTACATGGGTCCTTACCGTATCAGGCGCCAGGTAACCGACGTCACCTATGAGATCAATCCTGCATCTAAGACCACAAGCCTGCCTGCAACCACACCCAGAAATGTTGTTCACGTCAGCAGGCTAAAATCTTACCACCTGCCTACTGAAGACCGTAGTTAATGTGCACCGAGACGGCGCTTTTACCGCCGGGGGGGTAATGCTGCGTAGCTGACGTATCAGCAGTCAGAAGACGACAACGAGGAAGTGGTCTGTTGGTTGTGCGTGCTGCTTCCATGCTATTCGACGCCATATGCTTCAGTTTAATTATAAATTTTAAATAGACACGCCTCGCGTCATTTTCACGTAACATATTTACCTGTTATCAATTTCGGTTTTATAATACAAGTGCTACCTCAAGGAATATCCGTCGCCACGCTAAGACCCTTAATTGACGACCACGTCACCTGTTTTGCGGCAGACGTATGTGCCCATCACCCACGTCACTCGCAGGATGCCACGTGCCTGGATGCAACCTTACGCTCCATGATTGCCCCGGACCTCAATCCTGAGAAGTCAGCCGCGCTCTGCCGCCTTCTGGCTTCATACCGCGACATATTAGACATAGGCAGCCATCAGCTCGGCCAGACTTCACTCGTGAAGCACCGCTATAAAACAGGCGATTCTCATTCCTCATCCCCTTCATCGGCGACCATACCGGTTGTCTGCCACCGAGCGTCAAGTAATTCAAGAAGTTACCAAGATGTTAGCCAAGAGAACCATTGAACACTCTTCGAGCTGTTGGGCATCCCCCGCTGTGCTCGTTAAAAAGAAAGATGGCACAAAGTGCTTCTGCGTGGATTACCGCCATCTGAATAGAATCACAAAAAAGGACGTTTACCCTTTACCCCGCATCGATGATGCTCTCGATTGTCTTCACGGCGCCCGATACTTTTCTTCAATAGACCTACGTTCTGGCTCCTGGCAGATTCGACAAAAAAGACCAAGAGAACTCCAGACTCCAGACGGCCTATATCAGTTCAAGGTTTTGCCGTTTGGGCTATGCAACGCCCCTACCACTTTTGTGCGCGTGATAGACTCTCTGCTACAAGGGTTCAAATGGTCAACATGTCTTTGTTATCTTGACGATGTTGTTGTATATTACCCAACATTTGAGACCCACCTTCAGCGTTTTCAGCTATTTTCGACATATTCCGCACTGCAGGCCTTCAAATAAACTCGTCGAAGTGCCACTATGGGCACCGTCAAAAAACAGTGTTGGATCACCTTGTCGACGCATTTGGTGTGCAGTCAAACCTGGAGAAAATTCGTGCAGTCACCATTTTCCTGTACCCCGTTCAGTTGAAGACGTCCGGAGTTTTTGTAGGACTTTGCTCCTACTTTAGAAGGTTTGTGAAAGGTTTCGCAACCATCGTTCGACCTCTCACTAAGATTCTGAAGAAAGACGTTACGTTTAACTTGAGTACTGACCAAGCTGGTGCTTTTTTTCATCTAGTCACGCTTCTGACGACTCCGCCTATATTGGCTCACTATGACCCATCCGCTCCGACAGAAGTACGAACCGAAGCTAGTGGTCACGGGATTGCAGCCATTTTGGCCCAACGCCAATGGGAACACGACCGAGTTGTCGCCTACGCTAGCTGCCTCCACACAGCTGCTGAGCAAAAATAATCTACTACAGAGCGCGAGGGTCTCGCTCTTGTTCGGGCAGTCTCATTGTTCCGCCCATACTTATACGGCACAACTTTATTTGTAATAACTGACCTTCATGCGCTATGTTGGTTTGCGTCACCGAAGGATCCTACTGGCCGGATCGGGCGCTGGGCTCTGCGACTTTAAGAGTATACCTACACGTTGACGTACAAGTCCGGACGCCTACATCAGGACGCAGACTGTCTGTCCCGCAACCCGGATGCTGAGTCGAACACTGTACTTGACACCGACACCGGCCCTCGCGTCTTTTCTTTTTCGCAAATCACATGCATGGGTGACATGCAGCGTCGTGATGCTCCCTTGCGTGTTATCATTGAGCGGCTCGAATCACCATCTTTCAATAAGTCCCATCACTCATTCGTGCTCCACGATGGTGTGTAAAACCGCGAAAATTTCGAGAAGGGTGGACCGGCTCTGGTCGTCATTCCGAAACACCTTCGCTTGGACGTTTTTAATGAACTTCATGACCTTTCGACTGCCAATCACCTTGGTGTCTCACGCACTTACGACCGAATACGCCAACGCTTCTTCTGGCCAGGGCTTGCACGCTCAGTCAGAAGATACGTTGCGGTTTGTAAGAAATGTCAGCGCAACAAAATGCAACGACACTTCACGCCGGACGCCTTCAAACACTTGACATTTTGTCAGAACCGTTCTTCCTCGTTGGCTTGGGCCTTTCTCATTGTCTTCCTCTTGTAACAAGTAGATAGCAGTGGCCACCGACAATGCCACGCGTTATGCCATCACACAAGCTCTTCCGACAAGCGGCGCCACAGACGTCGCCGACATCCTTCTCAAGGACGTGATTTTGCAACACGGAGCCCCACGGCATCTGCTTACAGTCAAGGCCGCACCCTTTTGTCGAATGTGATTGTCGACATCTTGCAGTCCTGTCAAATGAGACACAAGCTGACTAGGTCATACAATCCACAAACCAATGGACTCACGTAGCGTCTAAATCGAACGCTTACAGTTATGCTCGCTAAGTACGTTTCTACTAACCACACCGACTGGAATCTAGCGTTGCCGTACGTCACATTTGCCTATTATTCTTGGCGCCATGACACTGCCGGTTACTCTTATTTTTTTTTGTTGTTTGGCCGAGAACCTACATTACCCCTAGATACAGTCATTCCGTCTACCGCGACACCGACCAGCGAATATGCCCTTGACGATATCACTCGGGCTGCCAACGCACGCGAAATCGCCCGCACTCGCTTCCGGGCCTCTAAAGAGAGCCAGCGGCATTTGTACGATCAACGGCACCGCGACGTGCCCTTCTCAGCCGGTTCGTTGGTGCTGCTGTGGTGGCCGACCCATCAAGTCGGCTTGTCGGAAAAACTTTGTTCCCGCTACACAGGTCCATATCGAGTCCTTCGTGAAATTATTCCTGTGACATACGAAATCACCCCTGCTGCCCCATCGCCTTCTACTGCCTCACAGACCACCGATATCGTAGATGTGGCACGCTTGAAGCCTTACCACTCTCCCGCTGACGTTGACATCTAGATCTGCCGAAACGGCGCTTCTGCCGCCGGGGATTATGCTACATATATGTTGATATTTTGTGGGATGATGCGCGTGTGTGCCTGACGAAGAAAAAAAAAGGTGCTCTCCACTCGTTCGCTGCTGAACCGGTCGCGTGATTACTCCTGGTTTTAAGTAAATCTTTTCCACAGCCTCGTGTCTTATTCGTAACGATATAAAGCGCTCTATCCTGGCGGCAGCCTTGCAATGGTGTTTATCAGTCTCGAAAATCATGTAATATTTCCTAAATATTTGTCAGCCCTCCCACACTTCACAAATGCACAGCAATAGTAAAAGCAATCAGATGGGAAGCATTCAGAACTTTCGGCAGAATCAAGTTTTAGGAAAGAACTGACAAATTTTTAAATGAAACTTTCAGATAAAGAATAAACGAAACTGGCAATTCGAATGGGTTTGTGTTGCGAACGGGTCTTTAAAGTTGCAAATATGCCCATAGAAGGGGGCCGCTGCCAACCTGGCACGGCAATTTTAAATAAGAACAGCGCGCGAGGACCTCAAGTGACGTATCGGTTCAAGAAACACCACTTCTTCGAGGTAATCAAACTGAATTATGGCCTTGTTGATGCATCATCTCCATGTCTGCTCAAGATGAATTTTGCAGGTATTCTCTAAGCTAGAATTCTACCCATTTAACTGTCGAGAATAAGCTTGATTCATCCTGCTTATAGCTACAGTATTATGCACTTTTATACGTTGACCTTGCATCCGAGGCAGCTTTACTAACTACCAACTGGGGACACAGCATCCACCGACGTTGCGGATGCAACAAACGCAACGCCTCCCAACACCATAGTCACAGTCGCATGGCTTGACCACGGTATGGTTACTGCTAGAGGCGTTATTTCTTGTCTATAATGTTCATAACTGAACTGAATAATCCTGAACTTGTTAAAAAGATATTTTGATTTGCTGTTTTTCTCTATATTGCAGCGGTGTGAACTTAGAGAGTAAAATAACAGATCCTTTTGGTGAATATTATACTTGCGTATATCTCTGCCTAAGGCCGTCAGCTGCCAGCGAAAAAAAAAGTATGAAGATTCGAGGGCTCCTCCTCAATGATGTCGCCCAGAGGGTTCCGCACTCATACACTCAAATTCATTGCCACGTCTGTGCTTAAGAACGAACGCACAGATACACAAATACAATAACATATTACCACATGCGCTCCGAGTATTTCTGTTGCACAATTGTCTTTTGCGTGTTACTCTTATTGTACGGACGCTGTACCGAAATATCTGTGAACCATCAGGAGTCATTAGGACTCTTTCATTGAGATTGCGCCCGATATGGTTGGTCGAGCGTTATTTTGTTCAACTAATGTGGCCCCCAAGATATATTGCAGTCTTTGATGCTGCATGTATGAGACTCCCCGCCACGGTGGTCTAGATGCTAAAGTACTCGGCTACTGACCTGCAGGTCGCGGGATCGAGTCCCGGCTTCGGCGGCTGCATTTTCGATGCAGGCGGTATTGTTGTAGGCCCATGTGCTCAGATTTGGGTGCACGTTAAAAAACCCTAGGTGGTCGAAACTTCCCGAGCCTCCAACTACGGCGTCTCTGATAATTATATGGCGGTGTTGGGACTCTTAACACCAAATATCAATCAGCTTCATGTATGAGAGGGGCTCAGTGGCACCAATAGCGAAATTATGACCACCAACAAATGTGGTCCACGTTGCCGTTCTACCTTATCAAAACAAAAAAGTGAGGCAGGGGCGGGGGGGGGACTCAGAGAAAGAGAAGAACGAAGAAGGAAAGTGGAGCTATATCTGATAGAGGAAACATCGTCGTGTACTTGACCTACGACCACGGATTCTTGTTCTTAACTATTGGCGCCGTGAAACCCAAGTGTGGTCGTTCCAGGACGACAAGGTTTTCAGTAAAGTGTCTTCGGAAATTACGTGGGACAATGAGGGCCAGCGTCTAACGAAACATTACGTATGTAAAGAGGGTTTATTGAAGGACTGAGCAAGCGAGTGGTAGCTCTAAAGGAACGCAGGCGGACCCAGATGACGGTGTTCGATCGCCGATCTCGTGCCTTTTTCTTGTGCTGGTGGTAGCTGACCTCATGCCTTTTTCTTGTGCTGGTGATAGCTGATCTCGTGCCTTTTTCTTGTGCTGATGATAGCTGATGATAGCTTATAGCTGATGGTATCAACGTCTTTTTTATTCACTACAATTACCCCCGGCGAAAAAGTTGAAGCCATTCTGGCGATCTAACACGTTGGGACAAGTGGGTCAAAGTAGGGCTTCAGACGGTTTACGTGAACGATATCACGTCCACGCCGACGACGGTCGCTCGGTGGCGTGAGTGGTTCAATGGCGTAGTTCACGGGCGAAGTACGCTCGACCACGCGGTGGGGACAATGATAATTAGAGAGTAGCTTGGGTGATACACCAGGGGCGCAGGGCGGTACATAAAGCAATACAAGTGCTCCCGGAACGAACGTTGGTGCCGAACGATGGTCGTCGTCACGGATCTCCTTCTGGCGCTGTTGGTCGGATGTAGTAGGCCACTTGGCTAGCTTGCGGCACTATTCTGCGTAACGAGCGGCTTCCGAGACAGGCTTGTATTCAGAGGGATCTGGCGAGTATGGCAGTAAAGTGTCAATGGTGTGCGATGGTTCGCGACCGTACAGGAGAAAAAATGGGGAAAACCCGGTAGTGACTTCCGTAGCGGTGTTATACGCCTATGTCACAAATGGGAGAACGAGGTCCCAGTTTGTTTGATCAGAAGCGACATGCGAGCATGACCCCCAGAGTACGATTAAACCGCTCAGTCAAGCCATTCGTCTGTGGGTGGTAGGCTGTACTCTTACGGTGAACAATATGACACTGTTGAAGAAGTGCTTGTATTACATCGCAGAGGAAAACACGCCCTCGGTCACTGAGGAGCTCTCGAGGATGACCATGACGAAGCACAAAACGATTGAGTATGAAAGTTGCGACGTCTTGTGCTGCAGCTGTGGGGAGGGCAGCAGTTTCAGTGTACCGTGTTAGATGATCCACTGCCACGATAGCCCATCGGTTGCCTGCCGTTGTTAATGTTAGCGGTCCATAGAGGTCAATTCCTACACGGTCGAATGGGCGGCCTGGGCATGGAAATGGCTGCAATGAGCCCGTTGCAGGATGTGGCGGGCTTTTCCGCCACTGACATTCGTGGCAGCCGCGAATGAACTGGCGGACGAAGGTAAACATTCCGCGCCAGTAATACCTTTTTCGTAGGCGCTCGTAGGTCTTGAAAACACCGGCGTGAGCACATTGCGGGTCGGAATGAAAAGATGCACAGATGGTAGAGCGCAGCGTTCGGGGAATGACTAGTAGCCATTTCCTACCATCTGCGGAATAGTTGCGCCGGTACAAAAGGCCATCCCGAATACTGAAGTGCGGAGCCTGGCGGCGCAGAGTTCGAGTGGTTGGAACGTGTCGGTGCCTCGGATAACGCGTCAAGAAGCGAAGCGATCCATGAGTCATTGCGTTGTGCAGAAGAGATGGTGTAGGCCCTCGTCAAGCTGCTGACAACGTGTTGTCCGAGGAAACAGATGCGATGTCCAGGGATAGGGGAGATCGTGACAGTGCCTCAGCATCAGCATGCTTGTGGACCGGAACGATATACTACGCGAATGTCATACTCTTGAAGCCGAAGAGCCCAACGTGCAAAACGACCCGATGGGTCCTTAAGCGAAGATAACCAGCATAATGCGTGGTGGTCCGTTACTACATCAAAAGCACGGCCATAAATGTATGGGCGGAACTTGACAAGCGCCCAAACGATCACCAAGCATTCCTACTCGGTGACGCTGTAGTTTGATTCAGCCTTGGTAATAGGTTCTGCTGGCGTAGGCGACGACATACTCGGCGAATCCAGGCTTGCGTTGCGCGAGAACCGCACCGAGGCCGACACCACTGGCGTCGGTGTGGACCTCAGTTGCTGCCGTAGGATCGTAGTGACGCAGTATTGGTGGCGAAGTGAGGAGACGACGAAGGGTACAGAAGGCTTGGTCACACTCAGAAGACCATGACGAAATATCAGTGGTGCTGCCTATAAGTTCGGTCAAAGGCGCAATGATAGAGGCGAAGTTGCGCACGAACCGGCGATAGTAGGAGCATAACCCAACGAAGCTTCGTAACTGCTTCATAGTCGATTGGTTTGGGAAAGTCGGCGACAGCAGCGTAACGTGGCCGGATCTGGAAGTATACCGTCCTTTGATATGACGTGCCCGAGAATCGTAAGTTGCCGAGCAACGAAGTGACACTTCTTGAGGTTGAGTTGGAGCTGAGGATTCTTCAGGCACGTGAGGACGTGTTTGAGGCGCTCGAGATGTGTTCCAAAGTCTGGCGCAAAGACTGTCTATATCATCGAGATAGCAGAGACAGATTTGCCATTTCAAACCCCGAAAAGACCGAGTCCATCATGCGCTCGGAGGTGGCAGGCGCATTTCAGAGGCTTCCATACGGCAGGGCGACCGAAATCTGAGGATATTGCCTGCTTGAAAGTGGCCCAGTTCTCGAACTCGGATTCGTGGTGTGTGTACCACAGTTTCGCCACATTGGCCAAGTAAAAGTTGACGGTGCTCAACTTAGCAGCGTCATCCCACCTGTTTGGTGCACTGACTTTTTCGTAGGACGACAGCCAGTCCTCGACGTCCTGGTCTTCGTCACCCGAAAAGATTGGGGGGTCTCGCTGGTGAACCGGGACAGGGCAAGTAGCAGCCGCGAGAGGTGCTGTCTGTTGGGCAGCGTCAACTTGCATAGTCGACAGGCAGGGTGCGAAGTCGGAGTTCCAGTGTGTAGGTTATGTAGTTACCCAGCACCTCCACCAAATGTAAAGGGGGTTTATTGAAGGACTGATCAAGCGAGTGGTAGCTCTAAAGGAACGCAGGTGGACCCGGATGACGGTGTTCGATCGCCGATTTCGTGCCTTTTTCTTGTGCTGATGATAGCTGACCTGACGGTATCAACGTCTTTCTTATTCACTACACGTATACTGACAGTACTACTGAGACTCCGACAATGAGGCACGCGAGAAGAACCTGGCAAGCCACCATTTTGATTACTAGAAAAGCTGAGATCTGTCAGTTGGACAAGCAGATCGTCGACGTAACTGAAGTTGGACAAGCAGATCCTCGACGTAACTGAAGACGAGGCAGTTGACCAGAAACTTGAGGACTCTGCACGCTACCGTGAGAAGATCTTGCCTGCAATCGTTCAGAGGCAGCATTTCTCCACGGAGCGTGCACAGCATCTTCATCTGCCTGTCAAGTACTATCCGCCTCTTGAATGCGTCAGGGATACAAGCAGCAAGTGCGAGCGATGTCTGTAAAAACGCTGCAGCCTGTGACAGCAATTTGAAAGACAACAAAAAAGACACTAAAGGTTCAGAAGGCTCACATTCGGACCACGAAAGCAGCCTGTCTTCAGGTCAAGAAGTATGTTAAAACAGTTCGACTTAGAGAGACAGAGACGTGAACGTTTATTTTATTTTTTTGAAACGCTGTCCCGAGCAATGCCCGTTGTCACCCTGAGGTAGGAGGGCTCCTTAGTCCAGGAACTCACTGGCTTCTATGCCCTCTCGGAACTGGGGACGAGTTGTTGTTGGTCTTCCAGGTCCTCGAAAGTGAGCTTCACCTCCCACGATTCAATTAGGTCTTCGTTCGTCCTACCTGCTTGATTATCAATCGAGTGTTGTTGCAGATTACGTCTGACAATACAATGGCATGCACAAAGCAAGTGTGCCAGGGTATATGGTACGCTGCAGAGCGGGCACATAGAGCTATATCTCGTTCGGTAGAGACCGTGCATTATGGCCCTATGTGTGTATGTGCTGCTTTGCAGGCATGTCAGTATCATGCTTCCCTCTTTTGTCAGTTTTGGGTGTGGTGGAGGATATACTCGTCGCTCCAGCCTATAATGCTGGAGTAATGACGACTAGGTGTTTTGAAGAAATTCCATTTCTTCAAAGATGGGTCAGATGTCCTGTAGGCAGGATGCAGCCCAGATGACGTTCTCACAGGCAGCGGCGTGGGCCGCTACATTTTCCTGCCTCGTGTCCTGGCATCTCTAATATACAAATGTTTGGGAGCGGGGTGCTTCGCCGTTTCAAAATGTTGATGAACTTGGCTGAGATACAGCCCTTAGCGAAATTGCTGCAGGCGACTTGCGAGTACGTGAAAATCACCACGGCGTCTGTACATGTTGTGGTTGCTAAAGCGATTGCCGACTCTTTTGCGGCGTCTGAATTGAGTGCGTTGACCGTGGCTAACGCTAATTCTCGGCTTTTAGAATCTACGACTCTGACAGCATACGTGTTTCTACGTGGATACTTGGCTGCGTCCATGTAGCGGGCGTCCGGGTCTTGCTTGAACTTTCATTGTATAACGTCGACTCTAGCCTTGCGTCTACTTTTGTGGAAATTAAGGGGGCATGTTGCGTGGAATAGGTGCGATGGACAGCGACTCCCTAACGCACAGCGTGACTGCGCTTTTTACGGTCTGCATGGGCGATGAACGTGTCGCTGTAGTTGAGCTACCGGAGCACCAATCTTCCCGTAAGTGTCAGCTTGAGCCTCTCCAGCGAGAGGGGGGGGGCGCTGCGAGTGCTCGATGGTGACAGACGCACTCGACATCGTCTCCGTAGATTTTCTGCTATTTCTGCGGACATCCACCCTGGTACCTCTGAAACTTGGGTTTATCATCACCGCCAAGTTCTCCGCTTCGCCTAGACAACACCTTCGTCCAGGTGCGTCCAGTTTTGACAGCTTGAGGGAAGTCCTTCACTCCCGGCTACAACGCCGTCCTTGCTAAGGGCTCTCAGCCCGGCGATTGCGGCCGCTAACGTGGTTACGGGCTATGATCCTACCTCAAGCCAAGTACTGTCAATGGAGATTTCATCCTCCGTAAACACTATGCCATCAGACGACGAACACCTCGACGACATGGTGAGACTGTGGCAACGCAAGCAAGCGAAATCGAAGTCTGCGTCTGAACAGCAACGAGACGCCACAGCTGGACGCCATTCCCCAGCCTTGCAAGGAACGCCGTCACCCCATCTCTCAGGTGGTGTGCCTACCTCTGCTCCGTCCTCGCAGCCAGCGAAACAACGCAAAGGGCGTCCGCGTCAGACTCCTCGCCTCTCTCGCGACGACTCATCGTAGTAGCGAAACCTCGCGTTCCCTGCGAGCTACGCACATTCGTCCCGACTCCTCGGGGGCATCCAGCTGCAAGTGGGTGATCAGCAGCTGCCCGTTCTAGGCCACGCCAAGGCACAAGGGGAATACATTCAAGGGCGTCATGAACGTAAAACCCTGCTGAAAGTCCGGAGAAGATAAAGTCAGAACTGCAGTTGGCCTCGAGGTACCATTCTCGCTGTCCGCAAACTCGGATATTCCGTGGCGGCGGTGGTGACTTTCGAGGGCACGAAGTTGCCCCGCTTCCTCTTCTACCACTGCGTGGCGACGTATATCCGCGCCCACAAGAAAACGGTCCCTGTTTGCACCAGGTGCGGTACCATCTGTCATCGACCACCTCAGTGTCCTCACCCCGCTCCAACCCAGTGTGCCAAATGTGGAACACTCGCACCTGCAGGTCTCAATGCCCACGACTGCCACCGCAAGTGCCTCCTCTGCCACAGCGCCCATGAGACTGGAACCAGTGGCTGCACTGGTTCCAGTCTGGCTGCACGGCAAATATCGGAAACGCAAGCAGCCCTGAACATCTCCTCAAGGGACCAATTCATTTTCGTCACTACCAGACAGCGGCACTAACCTGCATCAGTCGACTCCACCACTCCACACCGACACTCAGGCATTCCACCGCTCGAAGCACCAGCGGCGGTACCTCCGGAGAGCAGTTGGGCAGGTAATGCTGCTCCTAAGCCTCTTTGTCCCTCTTCTGTCGATCCTCCTTCTCTCGAACTTGAGGCCCTTCACCAGCAAGTTGCGGCACTTCAAAAGCAAAAGTCTTTTTAACTAAACAACTCGAACTCTTAAATAAGCGACTTCAACCGCAACAACAGTGTACTGCAAGGCCATCCGGTATTGCCTCCTCTGTTCAGGCGGCTACGCCAGCTACGTCCAAGCTTAGTCCTCGCGCTAAGTCCACTTCCATTAAACCACCGGTTCAAGCAGCCATGTGTACTCCAGAACTCGAAACCGGGGCTGCATTTACTCCAGAAGCTCTTGAGGCTCCTGGTGTACCTCAGGTTCTCTCGCCTGCTAACCAAACTCTCCCTATCGAGGAGCGTGGCCCACGCATAGAGGAACGCCTTACGCGCGTCGAAGCTTCGATTAATCACCTTCTCACCAGCTTCTCTGCTCAACGCATAATATTAGAGGTTACCCAGGCTATTCAAGCCTGGGCAATCAACCAGTTTCAACCCAAGGCAACGCGTTCCCGCTCCTGCTCGGTGAGCAGTGAGGGTGCAGCTCCACGGCGTCGACGTAAGGTGGATACCGCCACACCGCCGGTCGACAATGCGGCCTCCGTGTCCCTCCCTGCCTCTGCGGATTCCGAGCGGAACATGGAGGACCAAATATAAAATCTAAGACAGTCACGATGACTACAAATTGTTCGTCTCGTTCAAACATTGCGTCTAATTTCGAGATCATAGAGTGGAACCCTGGAGGCTTCGGGAACAGGCGAAAGCATTCACATCTTTCCCTTTTCCTCAGCTCACTTGGCTCTCAGCCCGCCGTCTTGCCGCTCAAAGAATCTGGCCCTTCTCCAACCCTTTCTGGATACTGCTTCTATGTAGGCGGCACCACCACATGCCTCCTCGTGCATAAAGCTTACACGGCGATACAGATTGACCTCGATCTGGATCTTCCTTATGACTACTGCATGATATCAG
Organism: Rhipicephalus annulatus; assembly: GCA_013436015.1. Lineage (NCBI taxonomy): Eukaryota > Metazoa > Arthropoda > Arachnida > Ixodida > Ixodidae > Rhipicephalus > Rhipicephalus annulatus. The sequence continues at coordinate 22,002 of WOVY01000507.1, forward strand.
TGCTGTCTCAGCGGAGGGGCCAACCATCAATACATATCTTAAACGTGTACTGTCCCCCTCCCCTTGCGAGGGCTTCATTTGCGCATCTCTTCTATCGGGCGCTGCGTATAGCGGCCCGACAACCACTGGTGATATGTCGGGAACTTTAATGCCCTCAGCCCTCACTGGAGTTACCACTACGAGAAGGCCCGGGGCAGAGAGCTCAAGGAGCTCACTTCCTCGCTGAGCCTCACGCCTCTTACCGATCCGGCACAACCTGTTCGAAGGACACCTGTTCGAAGGCTGCAAACCAGATGAGCTCTAAGAGTGCGTGGCGACTCTTTCGAAGCCTTCTCGATCCCTCCACCACCAAGGGGAGAAACGCAACGCCAGCTCCGCCGTACTCTGCATGCCTTTCAGGGCACTACGGATCAACTCGCGCGAGAACATTGTGACCGCTACATCCGCCGCACAATTGATCCCCCAGACCCAGCATATACGTATTCCGACGCCCCTAACATCGACCTCGATGCCCCATACACGCTTTTCGATTTACGATTTGCACTCACGAAACTGCGACGGGGCACGGCCCCTGGACGCTACGGAATCACAGTATCGCTCCTGGCAAATCTTCCCGACCAAGCACACCTCTCGCTACTCCACCTTATATATTCGATATGGGACGGCTCTCCGCTTCCAACGGAATCAACCACATCGGTCGTGACATTCATACCCAAATCGGCAACTCCGTTAGTATCGAGGCACTGAGACCCACTTCGCTTACGCCTTGCGCAGGCAAACTCATGGAAACCATAGTTCGCGAACGCCTTTCCGCATACTTGGATGCCAGGAGGACCATTGCCGACACGATGTTTGGCTTTCGCCCGCAACTGTCGGTGCAGGACATCCTGCTCCAGCTTCAACACGATATCATAGAGCCGACTACTATGCGCCATAACGATAAAGCCGTGCTCGCTCTCGATCTGCGCGGGGCGTTCGACAACGTCAAACACAGCCCTATACTCACTAACCTGTCTACCACAAACTGCGGGCAGAAGACTTTCAACTACATTAGCGCCTTTTTATCACATCGCACCGCCTTCATTCGCCCTAATTCTACCGAACACGGCCCCTACTTATTAGGCACGCGGGGTACACCTCAAGGGGCAGTCCTGTCTCCTCTGCTTTTTAACCTGGCGATGATGAACCTCCCCTTTCTTCTAAGCGAGGCCGAGAGTATACAACACGCACTATATGCGGACGATATGACAATCTGGACGAACACCAGCTCCTTAGCACAAATCGAAGAACGCCTGCAAAACGCCTTCCTTCTGGTGGACACCTACGCTGGTTCATGCGGCTTACGCTGGTTCTCCAGCTAAATCGGCTCTTCTTTCAGTCTCTCCGCCACCGCCGCCTCAAATTTTTCTTCCGTCCGGGCCCGTCTCGTCAGTGCGAAATTTTCGGGTTCTTGACCTTCACCTCACATCGTCCTTATCCAAAGGGCACAATAGTAGGCCTCAGACGCACCAGCGAACGGGTGAGCCGCATGATACGGCGAGTGTCCACCAAGCGCGGCGGCCTCCGCAGGTCTCAGTCCCTCCTATTCGCCCACGCGTTTGTGACCAGTCGCGTGCTCTACGCCTTGCCTTACCTTCGCCTGCGTCGTCGACACGAGCACCAGCTAGACGTCCTTCTTCGTTCAGTATACAAACGCACTCTGGACCTACCTATTGCAACTTCCAACAGCCGATTCGCGGCTCTGGCGGTACACAACACCTTTGCAGAGATGCGCAAAGCTCATCGGGTTAACCAAGTCAATCGACTGTCGCAGACGCCTTCAGTCTTGGCCTTAACCCGATATCTGACCAAGACCCTCTGCAGCAGGTACCAGAGCTCTGGCATCAAAAGCTATGGGTGGAACCTCTACCCCGTAATATGAACCTCTTCTCCATCCTGGCCGTAGACTAGCACACGCCGCGGCCCTTCATACGCGACACTCCGATCGTCCTGGTGTTTTCTACGTAGACGTCTTGGGTCCCTCCCCCTCCGGTCACTTCACGGCTGCCGTGATTACAGAGGAAAACAAGTCGATGGCCTCTCCTTTCGAGCAGTCACAGTAACGCACGCTGAAGAGATTGCCATAGCTTTGGCCGCCTTTCACCCTGTCTCACGCACTATCTTGACGGACTCGTGCTCGGCCTGTTTTCAGTATCTTCAGGGTTCCATTGCCCCTCTGACGGCTAGCCTACAACAGGCAGCCTCTTGGAGATTTAACCCTCATCCCATTCGTATAGTCTGGACCCCAGGCCACTCGGGCCTGCCCGGCAACGAGGCGGCAAATGCCGCAACCCACGCTTCTCCAGTCCGGGCAGTTCCCCCTTCATGTCCCAAGACGGAATCTGGCAATACCAACCTGACGCACTTTCGCGAAATTTCGGCTTATTATCGAGCTTCGCGCCGCCTCTACCCGGACCCCGCACGCGGTTTGGAGAAAGCGGACGAACGACTGCTACGCCGCCTGCAGACGAACACCTTTATCAGTCCGGTGGTCGCCAGGCATTTTTTGCCGGAACTCAATGGCACCTGCTCGACCTGTCATGTCATCGCCAACACATACCACGTCGTAGCATCGTGCCCAGTTAATCCCGTTCCTTTCTCATCCCCTTTTCTTATCCCAACTAGAGAGGTTGGGAGGAGCAACTGCTCGGCTGCTCTACCTTGGCTGCGCAGCGCTCCTTGGGGGAGCGCGCACGGGCAGCTTCCAGCTCCACTGGCGTCCCGGAATAGGGTGCCGCCGATGGGCCACGTCGGCACTCTTTTGTAGACTTTTTCTGAAATAAACCTTTTACTACCACTACCATCTCCAGCTCACTGTTCTTTTGCGCTTCGATGAGCTCTTGCAACGTGTTGTGGACGCCCATCTTTAGGAGACGTGTGATAGAGGCCATTGGGGGAAGTCCCCGGGCTACTTTAGTGGCCTTTCCTATCAAGATATTAAGTTCTCCAATTTCAGCTGTTTTCAAATTCAGGTACGGCGTGCCATACGTAATGCAGCTGGTGAACACAGCTTGCATTATACGTAGCGTTTCGTGCTCTTTCAGTCTGTTTCTTTAATTCGCGATCATCTTGACGAGGTGTGTAAGTTGTGATAGTGTCCGTTGGAGTCTCAATAGGGTGGCAGCTTCCGATCCATCCTTGTAGGTTTGAACTCTAAGCACTTGCAGGGTCTCGACTTCAGAAAATATCGCCCCCTTCAGTGCTACGCTTGGGTCGGGCTCGTGGTATACAGAGGGGGTCTTTCTCTTGTTTTCGCTTTGAGGACGAGGTGCTCGGATTTCTCGGGGGCAAAGCAGAGACCGCAGTTTCAGAGATACCGCTCGATGGTATGAACGGTAATTTGTAGGTAGTTCTCTTGTCTCCCAGTATTCGAAGCTCTGGTCGAAAGCGTTATGTCATCAGCATAGATCGCGTGCCATAAATCTGGTATTTTATCGAGAATTTTCGGCAGATTTATAATAGCCACATTAAAAAGTAAAGACAAAATGACCGAACCCTGCGGTGTGCCTTTTTTTGGTTGTCAGAAGCTTCTGCTGTGGATGTTGCATATGCCCACAGTTGCCGTACGAGCCATCAGAACGTTTCTGACGTACGTGTAGGTTTTAATGCCGCAGCCAATGCCTTCGAGGTTGTTGAAGATCGCTTCGAGGCTGACTTTATTGAAGACCACCTTGACGTCGACTCCGAGTATGAAGCACTTTCTTCAATGGGTGAAGTGATCAATGAGGTCTTCTTCGAGTAGTAAGAGCACGTCGTTTGTCGAAGATGCTGCCTGAGGCCGAACATGGTGGCCGGTAGGTGTCCACTATCTTCGAGGTACTCGATTAGGCAGTACTGCACCAAATATTCGAACTGCTTTCCCACGCACGATGTGACAGAAATCGGGCGTATGTTCTCAATGCCGACTGGTTTGTAAGGCTTAGGGATCAAGGTTATTTTTGAGTGCTTCCGTACCACAGGTAGCTCTCCTTAATCCCAGCAGTCGTTGTAATATCGGAGAAGTTTCGTGATGGCCTGGTGCGATAGGTTGCGTAAGTGCTTTTTGAAAATCCTGTCTATTCCGGGGCTGGTATTTCTGGTCAACTTCTTTAGGGCTGTGTCAGTTCAGCCTAGCTGAAGTGTCGGTCGAGCGCAGTGTTTGGTGCGCCAGCGTAATTTTTGGTGTGAATTGAAGCTCCAGGGGGTGCATGGCCACAGATGTTCTTCGTCTTTCTTTTAGGAGGTGTCCTTCTATACCGGCGTAGTTTCGAAAAAGACTCTGAAGCTGCTGCTTCTGTGCTGGTTTGGAGGGTGACGTGGCTGGAAGTGTGCGTAGCAGATGTCAGGTCTTCCTGGTGCTCACCCGTCCTGGTGCTCATCCGTTCCTGGTGCTCCTGAACCTCGTCAAAGAAAGCGTGCCCGTTTCGCCTGGCCGATTGGTTCGCATAATCTTGAGATTGCTCGGTGAGGACAGAATGCGTTTTCTTAACTTTCTGCTTAGTTCTTGCGGCTGCCACCATTTTAGAAGTCCTGTTCAACCTTCCCAAAGGTAGAGGAGATGTGCGTCGACGACGGGTGTATTGGCGTCAAGCTGTATGTCCTTAGTGTAGCGTTCGGCTATCTTGAGCATCTTCTTAAACAAGCCTTCAATGTCGATTATGGTGGTTTTAACGTTGAGGTCATCCCTAAATGATTGCTATTTCGTTAACCACGCTATTTCATCCTACTGAAACGTTCCGTATGCAAGTCCAATAATTCTTACTTTTCCATAAAGAATACATATGTTTCCCATATATATCTATAGATTTCCGTCAGATTCTTACGGAAACATACGGAATTATTGGACATCGCATTCGGAACGTTTCAATAGGGATATGCAGCCTTGATATTGTTACGTGAAAATGACACGAGGCGTGTCTATTTAAAATCTATATTTAAACTGATGCGTATGGCGTCAGCTAAGATGGAAGCAGCATGCACAACCAACCGACCACTTCCTTGTTGTCGTCTTCTGACTGCTGATACGTCAGCTACGTAGCATTACCCCCCCCCCGGCGGTAAAAGCGCCGTCTCGGTGCACATTAACTACGGTCTTCAGTAGGCAGGTGGTAAATTTTAGCCTGCTGACGTGAACAACATTTCTGGGTGTGGTTGCAGGCAGGCTTGTGGTCTTAGATGCAGGAATGATCTCATAGGTGACGTCGGTTACCTGGCGCCTGATACGGTAAGGACTCATGTAGCGAGACAATAACTTCTCTGATAAGCCAACTCGACGAACTGGGCACCACAGGAGGACAAGAGAACCGGGTGAGAAGTGAACGTCAGCATGCCGGCTGTCATAGATGGCTTTCTGGGTGGCTTGTGAAGCCGAAGGTCTAGAGCGGGCGATCTGACGTGCGTGGTCGGCACGAGCAATAGCGACGCGTGCATATTCGGTTGACGGCGTTGTAGTGGGTGGAAGTAAGGTGTCGAGTGGTAACGTCAGATCACGGCCATAAAGCAAATAAAAGGGTGAATAAGCAGTGGTGTTGTGGCACGAAGAATTGTACGCGAAGGTCACGTGAGGTAGCGCCAGGTCGCAGTCATTGTGGTCGGAGGACACATACATTGCGAGCATGTCCGTTAGGTTCTGATTTAGCCGTTCGGTAAGGCAAATTGTTTGGGGATGGTAGGAAGTGGTCAGCTTGTGGTGCGTCGAGGAAGAGCGCAGAAGATCGTCGATCACACGGGACAAAAATGCGCGGCCACGGTCCGTGAGTAATTGGCGTGGAGCACCATGGTGTAGGATGACGTCGTGGAGCAAAAAGTCCGCAACGTCAGTGGCGGTGCTGGTGGGGAGCACCCGAGTGATGGCATACCTAGTCGCGTATTCTATAGCAACGGCGACCCACTTGTGCCCGATTTCGACTCGGGAAAAGGACTGAGAAGATCTATACCAACACGAAAGAAAGGTTTCGTTGGGATGGAGATCGGTTGAAGAAGTCCAGCCGGGGGCGCAGTATGTCGCTTCCTACGTTAGCACTTATCGCAGGAGGACACGTAACGGCGAACGGACTGAGCGAGACCGCGCCAAAAAAAGCGGCGACGCACGCGGTCGTACGTCCGAGATACACCTAGATGACCAGCAGTTGGTTCATCGTGAAGCTCGTGCAGCACGGTTGAACGCAAATTTTTCGGCACGACAAGAAGGAGCTCAGGGCCATCTGGCTGGAGGCTATGACGGTACAGCGTGCCATTCAGGAGGACGTACATGCGAAGTGACGTGTCGTTCGGAGCAGATTCGAGACGGTCAATAAGTTGCCGCAGAGAAGCGTCACGACGTTGTTCATCACGTATCTGAAGAAACTGGGACATTGACATGATGCTGAGGCTAGGCTCGATGTCTGGTTCGTCGGGCTGATCAACAGGGTAGCGGGATAAGCAATCGGCGCCCAGATAAAGACGTCCAGACTTATAAGCAGCCGAGTAGGAATACTCCTGTAGGCGTAATGCCCAACGACCAAGTCGTCCAGTGGGGTCCTTCAGAGAAGAAAGCCAACACAGCGCGTGATGATCTGTGATGACACGGAAAGGGCAGCTATACAAGTAAGGACGGAATTTCGAAACTTCCCAAACAAGAGCGAGACATTCCCGTTCTGTTATAGAATGATTGTTTTCAGACTTAAAAAGCAGACGGCTTGTGTACGGTATTACACGGTCGTTGCCCCACTGAATTTGCGCCAAAACTGCACCAATTCCGTGACCACTCGCATCTGTTCGCACTTCTGTGGGAGCATCGGGGTCGAAATGTGCAAGATTAGGAGGCGTCGTTAGAGCAGTGATTAGCTGAGAGAAGGCGTCAGCTTGAGGAGGGCCCCAAGAAAATGGCACGTCTTGTTTGAGAAGGTCAGTGAGTGGTCGGGCGAGTGCCGCAAAGTTCTTCACGAACCGGCGAAAGTAGGAGCAGAGGCCCACAAAGCTGCAAACATCATGGACAGAGCGTGGGACTGGGAAGTTTGTTACAGTGCGTACTTTCGCCGGGTCTGGCCGTACGCCGGCAGCACCAACAAGGTGACCCAATACGGCAATCTGACGAAGACCGAAGTGGCACTTGCAGAAATTGAGCTGCAGGCCGGCCTGGCGATATATGGATAGATTGGTCCAAAGGCGTTCAAGGTGGGTTGCAAAGGTAGGTGAGAAAATGATTACGTCGTCGAGGTAACACAAACATGTCGACCATTTGAATCCTTGTAAGAGCCAAACGTGGACCCCCGACGTTATTCGCCCAGTCGTGCCGGCGCACCTAACAGCCGCTCTACCACGCGTTCACCGTCACCGCAACGCCGCCGTTCTCCGTCACCTAAACCCCGCCGCTATCCATCAACGACTAACTATGGATTTTCCTGGAAAGAAAAATAGACTGTGCAGCTTCTGGAGGTAGTGCTGCATCAAGTGCGACTGACCCAAATCCTCCGTTGACGCTACCTACTAATAAAAACTTGCTAAAAGTGCATGTGGACGGTCTGTCTTTGACGGCTTTAGTTGACCCTGGAGCTCAGGTGTCTATAATGAGAGCTGGTCTGTGTCGCCGCCTCAAAAGTAGTACTCACGCCTGCCGTAACACAAGCTGCCCGTGTCGCCGATGGTGGAACTGTAGCCATCATTGGAAAGTGTCATCATCATCATCATCATCATCATCATCAGCCTGACTACGTCCACTGCAGGACAAAGGCATCTCCCATGTTCCGCCAGGTAACCTGGTCCTGTGCCTGCTGCTGCCAATTTATAACCGCAAACTTCTTAATCTCATCTGCCCACCTAACCTTCTGTCTCTCCTTAACCCGCTTGCCTTCTCTGGGAATCCAGTCAGTTCCCCTAACGACCAGCGGTTATCCTGTCTACGCGCTACATGCCCGGCCCATGTCCATTTCTTCTTCTTGATTTCAGCTATGATATCCTTAACCCCCGTTTGTTCCCTAATCCACTCTGCTCTCTTCTTGTCTCTTAAGGTTACACCTACCATTTTTCTTTCCATTGCTCGCTGCGTCGTCCTCAATTTAAGCTGAACTTTCTTTGTAAGTCTCCAGGTTTCTCCTCCGCCGTAGCTAAGTACCGGCAAGATACAGCTGTTATATACCTTCCTCTTGAGGGATAGTGGCAATCTACCTGTCATTATTTGAGTGTGCTTGCCAAATGTGCTCCACCCCATTCTTGTTCTTCTAGTCACTTGAATCTCGTGGTTCGACTCCGCAGTTATTACCTGCCCTAAGTAGACATAGTCTTTTACAACTTGAAGTGCACTATTACCTATCTCGAAGCGCTGCTCTTTTCCGAGGTTGTTGTACATTACTTTCGTTTTCTACAGATTCATTTTAAGACCCACTTTTCTGCCCTCCTTGTCTAACTCTGTAATCTTGAGTTGCAGTTCGTCCCCTGAGCTACTCAGCAATTCAATGTCATCGGCGAAGCGCAGGTTAGTAAGGTACTCTCCATTAACTCTTATCCCTAACTGTTCCCATTCTAGGCTTCTGAAAACTTCCTGTAAGCACGCGGTAAATAGCATTGGGGAGATTGTGTTCCCCTGCCTTTCACCCTTCTTGATTGGTATTCAGTTGCTTTTTTATGAAGCACTATGGTAGCAGTTGATCCCCTGTAGATTTCTTCCAGGATGTTTATATACGCTTTATCGACGCCCTGATTCCGCAGTGTCTGCATGATGGCTGATATTTCTACTGAATCAAACGCCTGCTCGTAACCTATGAAGGCTATGTATAGTGGTTGGTTATACTCTGAGCATTTCTCTATTAACTGATTGATAGTATGAATGTGGTCGATTGTTGAGTAGCCTGTTCGAAATCCTGCTTGTTCCTTTGGTTGATTGATTTCTAATGTTTTCTTTACTCTGTTAGCAATTACCTTTGTAAATAGCTTGTATACTACAGAGAGCAAGCTAATCGGCCTGTTATTCTTCAAGTCCTTGTCATCTCCTTTCTTATGTATAAAGATGATGTTAGCGTTCTTCCAAGACTCTGGTACCCTTCCCGTCAGGAGACACTTCGTAAACAGGGTGGCTAGTATTTTTAACACAATCTGTCCTCCATCTTTCAGCAGATCTGATGTTACCTGATCCTCACCAGCAGCTTTGCCTCTTTGCATGCTCTCCAAAGCATTTCTGACTTCTTCTATCATTACTGGTGGGGTGTCATCTGGGATACTGCAGGTTCTTATAGTATTAAGGTCGTGGTTGTCTCGGCTACTGTACTGATTTCTATAAAACTCCTCCGCTATTTTAACTATCCTATCCATATTAGTAGTTATTTTGCCTTCTTTGTCCCTTAGTGCATACATCCGATTTTTGCCTATCCCAAGTTTCCTCTTCACTGCTTTGACACTTCCTCCGTTTTTCAGAGCGTGTTCAATTCTCTCCATGTTATACCTTCTTACATCGGATACCTCACGCCTGTTAATAAACTTCGAAAGCTCTGCCAGTTCTATTTTGTCTGTTGTACTTGAGAGTTTCATGATTTTACGCTTCTTAATGAGATTCTTCGTTTCCTGGGAAAGCTTGCCAGTGTCCTAACTACCCTGCCTCCAACTTCTACTGCACTAGTGGTTGGAATGTGTACCACTCGCAATAGCCTTGCCAGCCGCCATGTTCCTACTTTATTTACCGTGCTCGATCGTTGCCCTCATGACGTCATCTTCGGGATGGACTTCTTATCGACGCATTCTGCCCTGATTGACTGTTCCGCCAGCACTCTCTCTTCATAACTTCCTCCTCGGAATTCTCACCCTGAACTCTCGAACAGCCTGTGCACCACTGACTTCTTCAGAATAATACCTAAAGCTCTCACATTCGTTTAATTGGCAACACCCTCTCCCGTGCCCGACGGTGATTATATCGTGACGCCTATTCCTGATGTTTTCCTGCACGTGACATTACTGTCCCACACTCCGTCGTAACCGTGGCCTCAAACCGAACATATCTACCTGTTATCAATTTTGGTTTTATAAAACAAGTGCTACCTCAAGGAATATCCGTCGCCACGCTAAGACCCTTATTGGACGACCACGTCACCTGTTTTGCGGCAGACATATGTGCCAATCACCCACGTCACTCGCAGGAGGCCACGTGCCTGGATGCATCCTTACGCTCCATGAGCACTCCGGACATCGAACCTGAGAAGTCAGCCGCGCTCTGCCGCCTTCTGGCTTCATACCGAGACATATTCGACATAGGGAGACATCAGCTCGGCCAGACTTCACTCGTCAAGCACCGCAATAAAACAGGCGATTCTCATCCCATACATCGGCGACCATACCGGTTGTCTGCCACCGAGCGTCAAGTATTTCAACAAGAATTTACCAAGATGTTAGCCAAGGGAATCATTGAACACTCTTCGAGCACTTGGGCGTCCCCCGTTGTGCTCGTTAAAAAGAAAGATGGCACGAAGCGCTTCTGCGTGGATTACCGCCATCTGAATAGAATCACGAAAAAGGACGTTTACCCTTTACCCCGCATCGATGACTCTCTCGATTGTCTCCACGGTGCCCGATACTTTTCTTCAGTAAACCTACCCCTTCTGAAACGTTCCGTATGATGCGGAGACCTCAAGTACGAAATTATTGGAATTTGGAAGGCGTATGATGCGGACTCCGCATAAGACGTATGATGCGGACTCCGCGTAAGACATATGATGCGGACTCCGCATCTTATGGAAGGGCGTATCATGCAGAAATTACTGAAATGTGTGCATGTTGCATCTGAATCTAGTGCAAAGCAGTATAATGTGTAAACTGAATAGACGTCCACATCTTGAGTACATGCAATACTGTGTACAAATCACAATATTTCTTAAATGTGCATGATGAGGGATTGAATCATCGGCATCTTTTAATTGTCGTGATGCGGAAGCAAAAGTACCTTTTAAATAAAATACATTACAAAACTACTAAATTACCATGCTAGCGATCATAAATGGTGGTTACATTGCAACACATTATTACATTATTCTACGGAAGACTTAAAGAACTTATAAAGTTATTATTATCAATAGAGAAGCATTATTCTACACGTCAGTCCTGCTACAATCAATATATTTTTTTATTTGTCTGTATGCTCCAGCTGTGAATAGTGACATTGCAGTGTTGATGGTACACAAATGAGGTGACTGCACCATAATTTCACGAGCTCCACCTAAGCCACAGGATGCTGACACAAAACACAATGTAAATTCAATTTTAGAACAAAATGTTTAAACATAAATAATAATCATATCACTGTGAAAGTGTGGCGCTGTGTTTATCTCAAGAACGCCTTGTGGAGATCGTCGAAATGCTGCTTGAGGCTCCGGCACCACAGTAAATTTGGAAGGTCACTGCCATAGAACTTATGTGTCCTTCATAGGCACCTGCAAATGAAAATATTTGGCACAAATAATGTCGGAGACACATGTAAGCACATTAGTTCACATGCACAAGAAATATAACACACAGAATGAAACTGAAAATGTAAGGCACACAATCCTTCATGTTATGCATATGTGAATAATAGAAGGAATGAGTGTATAAATTAGTTCTGTTACATCAAAGAAAACAGCATGCTTATCACAGTGAAAATAACTAGGTTGTCACAATTTTCAATGGTAGAGATAATCGACTAATATGGCCTTATGAAATTATGATTTAAATGCTTCCTGCACAGTAAAACTTTAGGAACTGCAAGTGAAAGCTCTCAATGTACATTTAACAGTGTGTGCATGTACATCTGCTGCCTTTATACTATACAGTTTGTGCACAAAATTGGCATCTTGAACAATTTTGAGAGTTAAACCTATGCAACTTCTGAAGGTTAAAATCACCATGAAAGCAAGCAGAACCAGGCAGGTGCCATTAAAAATCTGTGCAAGTCAGATAACTATAACCGAACTGCACACATATAGGGGAGCAAGAGTAACAGAAATTCGGCTGCTGACCCACAGGTCGCGGTATCAAATCCCAGCTCCATTTCCGATGTAGGCAGAAATGCTGTAGGCACGTGTGCTCAGATTTGGGTGTACGTTAAAGAACCCCAAGTGGTCGAAGTTTCCAGTGCCCTCCCCTACGGCGTCTCTCATAATTATATAGTGGTTTTCGGACGTGAAACCCCACATATAAATTAAGAATAACAGAAATAAACTGCCAACAGAAAAGTTGGGTGCATGTGCTATCTGTAAGTGCTCACACTTTACTACATACAGCACGCTCATTCCATTTAAATACCGATATTGAAAATAACTGCTCTTTTAGGAATGTAAAAGGTAAGGTAGAACTGAACGACTCTACAAAAAGGGACCTTATTATGACATCACGTTCCCTTATCACAAAATTAACTAAAACTCTGAAATATCATTATGCAAGAAAAAATCTTCGAAAGAACAATCAAGTTTGAAGTCATAATTTTTAATATGGCTACTATGACTATAACCAAGAAATCGACCTCAACATGGCTAATGTTAGTTTTTAAGGCCTACGTTCACTAGACAATGAACTATACCACAAAAAGCACAGCGTTCAGGCAAATCACCACACAAAAAAAGAAAGCAGTCCTTTTTGTTTTTACCTGCAATGCCTTTAAAATGGTATTTTTACCTCTACTTTCCGCTTTTTATCTAAGTAACTGGTGTAAAACAAGTTAGCTGAAAATGCACTGTGCCTCCAAAACCTGTTGGTTGAATCTAAATTTTTAAAAAATGGTGAAGCTTGCACTAAATTAGGCTCCACATGCCTTGGAACAGCGAGACTGCATGACTCTTAGGACTACTTTGGTTACTTGAGTTTTGTTTCTGGGCCTGAGCATAAAGACAAGGGATTAACTTAATTGCTGCTAACAAACAAATGCTTTCGAAATTGCACGGCGCCAAAGGATGCTCAGACATTTGTTGTTTTTCGCACTGGGCTATTATACACCAAACATACAAACCATACTGCCTGGCGACCATCACAGATGTATAGTTTGAAAAATGATGGTAATTTGCTCTTCTGAAAATACTTATTTGCAGAAATGTTTTAAAGAGAAAAAAGTAGTGGTCACGTGGGTACCTTCAGCATTCCCCAGAATGTCGTGCGGGTGTTATTTGTGAGAAAAATTTCAAAGTACCGCTTTTTCTTGCCATATCAAATTTAATCTACATATTAAGTAAAGGTGCTTCTTAAAGTATTTGAAGCCGAGTAACATTAGTGCAATTTTTCCGCTACATAGGCTTTGAAGAATTCAGCTAAACTGTTTATTGTTTGCATTTCTTGTATGGCAATACTGCATTTTGTATGAATATTTGAGCCACAAATAGTCACTGCACAGAAGATATACTTCACGAAAAAAAAATAATGTTAGGTCCAGAATACAAATATCACTACATAATCGTTTTTGTCCACATTGAGATGCAATTTGACCTATGTGTTTGTCTAATTGAAATATACTGTTATGTGTAAGTTGAAAGCAAATAAACAGTTCTTGTTATATGGCAAGTGTTATCATTGCAATTTTTGTTTAAATGAGGAAAATGATTTTAGAAGTCTCCTATTGAGGCCCATGGGGAACTTAGGAACGGAAGCAGTCGTATAACAAATGCAGAAAACAGCCATCATAAGAAAAATTCAAAAATTCATTTCTACTTTAAGACAAAGTGTAATCATATAACTTGCCATATAAAGAGAACTGCTTCCTTGCTTTTGATGTGGCAAAAAATTGCAGTAATATTACTGAGCTTCATGCACTACACACAATCACCTTTACTTATTACCTAGACCGAATTTTGTGTAGAAGAGGCAGTATTTTTGAAACACTTTTTACTTTTTACAAACAACACCCAGACGATATCCTGAAAAGTCCAGAAGGCACCAACGTGGCCTAATATTTTTTTCTCTGCGATATATTTTAGCATTTTGCTGTTTTCAATACAGTAAACGAGCACAATATATTTTTTTCAAAACACATTTAGGACGGTTGGCAAAATGGCTTGGATGTTTGATGTGTAATTGCCTCACTGCCAGCATTTATTCTTCCGAAGCTCAAGCTATCACCTCTCTGTTACTGCCTCTCTCACATACAATGCCTGCATAGGAATGAAAAAGAAAGGCAGGTCCGACAAAGTTCACAAGGCAAGATATTGTCATGTTGGATAAATTCATTACCATAAACAGCAGCAAAATAACATTCATTTTGAGTAGTCCAGGACACAAGCTATATACCAGCATACTAAGAGCCAAGCACACACTTTTCATTTGAACATGTGTGGTGATAGGCAGGAAGCACTTATTGCAAGACTAATCAGTCTGTAAATAACTGAATGAAGTACAATGCACTGTTCAATCCAACACCACATATGCATCTTTGGTATAGCAAAGCCATGTGTCATTGATTCATGCACTAGATAGGACAATGCAAATGTAACAAATAGGTGAAAAAACAAGGGAAAAAAAGAAGAAAAGGGGGGATGCAAAGTAGGAGCATTGTAGCACTACTTTTACTTTGCATCCCCTTTTTCTTTCTTTTTTCTTCTTTTCTATTGTTTATCTTTGTTTTGCTTCCTTTACCCCCAACCTCCGACAGGAGAACACTTTGTATCAGCGCAACCTAACTTGAAAAGAAGAAAGGGCTGCACTCTTCTGCGTTATAGGTTTTTTTTTCAGACAAACGTTTCCAACAGGCACACACGCCTACACCAAAAGATGATGTGATTACTGACCCCATTTAAACTACCACGCCAAGGATGACAAGGTGACTTCTAAAAAATAGGTCCTCCTATCGCAACATCGGCCAGCCTGTCTGAGGCACTTCCACTGTTCACCCTGATTACCCCACTAGATGTTTCCATCTGTCGACTCACATCTTCATTTTGGATAACACTAAGACGAGCTTACATTGATGAATACGCACGAAAGTTTAGTGATGTATCATGTATCAGATTAAGCAACTCTGTTAAAAAATTATCGATAGCTTGCTTCCAGGCTTTTTATACTCTAGCCTTAAGCTTCGTAATGTCTTCTATGCACATGAACCCGATTGACAACCTAATGCACATCATGCTTAAGAATACTGCGAGGAACATGATAACAACAAAACGACCAGCCACCCAAATTTTTCGCTGTACATGTTTATAAAATGTTCATGTACACCCAAACGAGGTGCTTATGATACAAGCCGAAAAAACCTACGAGTAGGGCCTTGGAGCCTTCTGGAAGTAGACGTGTTGCATTTTTTCTGTGGAGGGCTTTACACCCATAAGTGAGGAACAAAACTCCTGTATAATAAAGAATGTTGGCAGCTATCAGTTATAGAAAAACCTAATGCAGCTAATCTTCCCCGACACATCTGTACACTTAGAGAGGTGACGTAGCTTCTGTGACTGTGGCAGTAACTCCAACAGGACCAGTGCGAAAATTGGCACTACTTGGCTAGACAAATGTCCAAACATACCTTCCCGACTCCCTCTAGCCATCCCGGCTGAATCTGACACATGATTTCTTAACTGCTGGCTGGACAAAAACAAAACCACTGAAGCACTCACAATACACAGCGTGAAGTTCCTCTGGAGTGATCGAGCAGCACAGTGTACTGATAAGGCACTCCTTGCAATGGTTTTCAATGCCACACAGTTACCTTGCTGTTCCTGTCGAAGAGAGCTTCGGCAGCTTGGAAGGTGCTTGCTCTTTTCTGGGGGCTGCTGCCACTCCTAGTTTTCTGCTCAAGGTTAACCTGCACAAAGTTGTAGACGAGGCTTAAGAGTTGTATATATTGATATACAAATTTTCGCTGAACACGCATTTCCTCGTGGCACACTGAGGAATTTCTTATTAAACTTAAAGCCTCGCATATGCAAACATTTACAATCGATCCGAAGATGCACTCGACTCTAAAGGAGCAAGTTTGTTATGTAGTATATATAAAGAAAGGTCATTCAGCACAACAACAACTACAGTTGCACACGAAAACGACATTTTACACGATCCTGTTTGTTTACATGGTCAATTTTATTTTATTTACACGGTCCATTTTACACGGTTCTGTTTTACACGATCTGGTCTGCATGAACTCTTGAACCGGGCACTATATAGGTTGAAAGACACACACAGAGTTTGAGACAAACCTAGTTTCCCGTGGAGCATCCTATTGCACTATAACAACACATCTCAATCTAGTTAGTTGGTCAGAACGAGGTAAAAACAGCTCGCACTTGAAAAGCACGGGAAGAAGGAATGACGCCTGCACCCTGTGCTCCCTGTACATTCTCGTTGAGGGTGCAGTTTTCACCTTATCCTTATGCAATTTCGCATTTATAACATTGTTCGCTGCATAATCTTTGTGGCATTAAATTGTGTGATACCGTCATGTGCATTCCATGTAATTTATAAAAATAGAATACAAGATAGCTTGATTCAAATATAACAAAGTGCATCCAGCGCCATGTCCTGTAGCCATTCTTTAGGCAAGTGGCAGAATGATTTATTCTTCAAAACATATCTTACTTGTAACCACTACACGAGCTAACTCGTACACTGGCACATTCTGTTTGCCTCTTTAGATTATAAGGTACCTTTTTACACCAGAAAATCTTCAAGAAGAATAGAAGTATTGTAATTGTGAAGAAAAAAAGTAGAAGGAAAAGAAGATAACCTGCCCTGTACAGGGACCGAGCCTGCGAACTTCGAATAACATGTCCGATGTTCTATCAACTGAGCTATTATGGCGGCTATCCCTCTTCCATTTTGTATGGTATATATGTGCATTTATACATGGATGAGTCAGTCAGAGCTGCCTGTTACCATTATGGCGAGTGTGGGACACCTTTTTTGTCTACTGGCAATTACATTACGATTGCAATTACGTTATGATTACTTCCAACATTCCTATACTTCTTTGGCAGCATTATGCATCTGTCAGTTTTCAGAAAATCTGCTAGTCACAGGAGGTGGCAATGGTTCGCCCTCCCACCTAAATGCATGTACTTGAACACATGCAAAACTGATAAAAAAACAAGTCACACACCGCTAAGATTACTGAGATTCACTGTTTCAGATTCATGAGTAAAAGAAAAAACTATAAATTGAAGGGTTTGTTGTCTTTGTTGAACACATTATAATCAATCAATCAATCAATCAAACTTTATTTCAGGAATGCATACATTACGTGAATAAAATTCTACAGTACAGAGGAGGTCCCGAAGTTAGAAAACTGTCAGGGGGACTTCCGTTAGAGAATAAGTAAATTGCGATAACAATGCAGCAAGCAGTGAAAAACACTTTGTACGAATTAAACAAAGAATGGTTAACATTTTATAATAACAAGGCAAGAAAAGTTCTGTGCAACAACAAGTGGTATAGTTAGTAAAAGAAATACTAAAATTAGGAGTAAGGCACGACGGCAGAGTTTAGAAAACACGTTTTGTGATTAGGTACTCTTTAAACATTTTGCGAAACGAATAGAATGTGGGACATAACTTTATTTCAAGTGGTATGTTGTTCCATACGAATACACCTGTAAATTTAAGAGTTAGTTTTCCATAATTGCTACGCACTTTAGGGAGAAGGAAATTGTGACAGGCTGAAAACCTGGTGTTATTAGTATTGACAAGATGTTGTGTGGATAGCCCTGAAACACATAGACCATGATAAATGAGGCGGTACATCAATATAGCTAACTTTAGAGTGAACAAAAGAATAATTGGAAGCACGGAAAAATAAATAAAGAGTGGCGTAGAAGGCGATTGAAATGGAGCGAAGGCGATCAGACGTAGTGCCCGTTTCTGAAGATGTAGAAGGGGCTCCAGGTGAGAAATAGCATAATGAGAAATAGCAGAAAATGATGCCAAACAAACTATAGGGGATGTTATCAAAAGTAACTTTAACAAAATTGTGAAAAGAAAAGTGAACAAAAAGTTAACTTGGCAACGTTTTTTGACAATTGAATTGACATTACTTTTTATAACATCCCTATATTTTACTGGGTAATGTTGTCGGGTAGTTCTCATTATTAGAGTGGTGAGTAGGCTGACAAAGAAAGTATATGGCATTGATACTTCTTTTGAACACCTAATAAATTGAGGACCTTAAAAGAGCGGAAGCTACTTTGAGTAGACCAGAATATTTAGTTGGAGCGAAAATAAACGTACACACATTTTTACCAGGCTTTTCAACACATTTTGAATCATTAAAGTGTATGCTGCCAGTAATGTTAAGTACCATTACTTTTGTCACACTATGCACTGTAGCATGTTTAGTTAGAGTGGTGATAGTGAAGGATTAATCAAGCACGCCACCAACTGCGTTCACATCAATGGTCGCGTATTTTAAAAATAAACCTGCCGTATAATAAAAAAATTTAGAGCATTTATGATTTTATCCAAATCAAGTTAAACCGACTGGGTAAGCAAACCATTTGCATAAAATCAAAAGGCATAAAGTGATTCATGTATTATAACTATGTGAACAATTTCAGCAACGCAGGGCAAAGTGACAACAGTTCTATTAAAAACCCCTCTCATTATAACATGCAAGAAAAGCACCACACCAGAATATTTTATAGAGCATGTAATGTCGAGACTACTAGACTGTCTATTGACCTTTTAGAAGAAGGGTATCTCCTTCACGTTCAAGGGGCAACCACTTAGCCTTTTCCTGAGCTTTTCTGTGAATATTTTCTGAATTTCAGATATCATTAGGATTGATTTAGAGTGAACAGATTTTGCTTACGCATTAAAACCTAGTTCTGTATGTAACTGCAATTAGGGGTGCCAAACCACCTCCAATTAATTTTTAACATTTAACTTATTTTTTAACTGCAGCAGCACAACTAGCTATGGGTGCGCAAAAAGTAGCTAGAAACAATACCTTTACCTCTTTTAGCCTTTTGGAAGTGTTCAGCTTCTCAGTGCTCACCTTACAACATTTTTTAATACGTGTTTGTGTGCCCACTGCTCTTGCTCCTTGTACAGTGAGGAGGAGCACATGGCAAGAAGAAACAAGAAAGAAGCATAGCGAAAAAAAGCGAAATAAGCGAGGACCTCTTTGTATCGTACAATGTGTGTAACATTACTTTTGCGACAACATATAGACAAATTATCACGGCTAGGCATCCATTGTAGAGTCATACACAGCTGCAACACCATGACTAAACTTCAACCTTGTGTTGGTTTAGGATACCTTTATAGTGGAAAGCTATTGATATCTGCATTTGTTTGGCACATATTAAGATGCAGTGAAATGTGATATGGTAATCTCATTTAAAATGCACATCATGTGGCTTCATTGTCTATGTGGCCACAAGTAACTCTGGTTGCAAAGCAATATGGCAGAGCCTAAACGGATGTCACCGACCACTCCAATCTGAACTTGCCTTTGCTACTTGCCCATTATCATCCCAGCAAAAAATGAATAATTGAATCTGCTATAGATATGTGCTAGCTTATGCTAAGGACCAAGTATGAAGGGTATTTTGTCATTATTGAGATTAGTTATTTGTCAAGAACACTTGCTGTCAAACACAAATACATTGCTGTCGAAGCATCAAGAATCAAATATAAAGCAAAAAGAAGTGTCTCTTTAAAAATTACAGGCCACAAGGTGCAAGATAAATATTTGATATACTTGGGATGTAAGGCAAACAGAAGAGGTGCTGCCATATTATACTTTTCCTTGTGTTGAAACCTGCTTGCTTTACTCACCCAACACACCTGTAAAGATGCCGTGAAAACACCAAGGAGCTGATGCAGCAAGGTTGAACACATGTCCAGGGATTCCACCAATCCTAAGCAGCCCTACAGCCTCCACAGTCCTGCAGTTATTTGTAAGACAAATATAGTTCTACCCAAAGTTCTTGGTTTACAGACACACATGCAAGACGCATAACCACTCTATAGGAAGTTTGCATGATAATGCGCTGGGTAGCAAAACAGATGGCAATATCAAGTATCCCGGCCTGCCGCTTCTTTCTTTCCGTTCCTAATAATCAATCCATGGTTAATAAATGTTCCCCCAATGTGAAGTGTTCTGGCAGTCCGGTGAAGAATTGCAATGTATTTCAAACACAGTCCAATTCATGGCAAGTAAGCATGCAATAGCGTTTTGTCAGCTGTTCGAGAAAAGAACATGAATTTTAGCTAAAACTCATGTTTTTATAAACACCATTCAATGTGATATAAAAGTTGTGAGCATTATGTGAAGGAGCACGGATTCATGTTTAATCAATGATTTCTTATATTGTACTGATATGAATGCAACTAACTGAATATGAAACGATAATTTTTGCTTGAGAATTTAGAGTTATGAACACTATCGCACTTGCCAGCTGCATCTTGTCCAAAACAGCGGCAAGATAAGCTAGTTTCTGTAGGTGAGCAGTAACGAGCAGTGCAAAGTAACAACAAGAAACACCAGTGACAACAGTATGGAGCAAGCACAGACTGCATACTGTATGATTTATTGCACAAAAGTTCGCCTGAATATCAGTAGGACAACTCGTGCAAATGAAGGTCCAGTTGGGAATGAACAAGTTCCGAAATCAACAATGCCTGCTTTCACTAACAGGACCCTCATTCACATAAAATATGCAGCGATAGGCCTCTACCGAGGTACGTCACAGCATGATGTCACTGGCACATGTGAAAGGTGTGGCTGGAAAAACACTTCCGCTGGTGGCTCAGCCCGGTACAGTCGTGCGGTGTTTGGGGCAAGTTTTAATTTTCCAAACCTTACACTTCACGTTACAATGACGACATTAGCTGTAGTATGTGTCAGCAAACATCTAGCTGTGTGGTAAACTGTGTGGTAAAATATTTGCCACGCTGTCTGTTTATCTTGAAGAAGTGAACACACGTGGTGGCCTGTGCGAGGAACAGCGGCATAGTCTTCAAAAATGTGCACTGTTGATTGCAGCATGTAGTGGGCATTGAAAGGTATTGAGAATATCGGTTCAACTGAGAATATTGTGTGTGGTGTGTGCAGTGTCAATAACAATGTGTCTTGTTTGCGAAGACGTTAGCACTCATGGCAGGGACCAGTCGACGAAAAAACTTGATTCGACATTTTAGTCAAGGTAAATATGCACTTGACGCGACCATATGGGAGTGGGTACATCTCGGTGTTTGCGCTGTGTGCAGAAAAAACTTGCATGGTCACCGGGCTAGAAGATACCATTTGCTGAAGCTGCATGTATGAATCGCCCCGACGAGTACGCAAGCCCAATAAAGGTATAACTCGTTTTATCGAAGGCCTCATATGTCTTCATGTAATAAGCAGAAATTCTTGTTTCACATATACTCAGTACCTTTACCGCTCGATATTCACGAAGTTACAATGCAAACAACAAGTTTGTGTGTTAGGTCCTAAGGGAGCAATGTAAATATGCAAATAAGTTGTAGGTGTCAGATGCAGCGATGTAACTGGACAAAAGATTACGCATATATCAGGCTACAGGTTTAGAATCGCATACATCTCAGTGGTCTATCAGGAACGTCACAAACAACTTCCTTGCCAACCAGCCCTTGCACAGAGGGAGGGAATGGCTGGCACGGTGCTCGAAGTGACGTCACACTATTTGCAAACATAGAGAGGTTTCTTACTTAGGCAACACTTTGCACAATATATTTTTTAGATGCAAGACTGTACTCGTCCACATTGATCATACTGTAGTCTTTTGTTGTTACTTTGTGCTGTGAATCACTAGGCATTTAGTCGCCATGATCTTTAAAAGCTAATTTCAGTGTTCTCTCTCATATTGCTGACAACTGTGTTGTTGCATAAATTGGGCAAAAAAGCAACACAGAAAGGCTGTCACAATAAATACACCAACATGGGTATTCTCCTGCAAACAAAAGTCGGCACTGGTCCTGTCATTACCTGTCTTCCTTCTCTCTTTGCCTTGTTTGTGCTAAAACAGCCAAACACCTGATGAGTTAGATGAGAAATATTAACGCATCAAAATTATAAGTGCTTGCATCAGCAACTACAAAACAGCGTGATAACCGCACCCCTGCTACACAGCAGCGAAACATATTTTGAACATGCTGGCAGTGTATTATTTTATAAAAAGCAACTCTGGCGGATTACAAAATCTCACATTGTGCATGCAAGTTTTCTTCAAAGTCAGGCGTACAATGTAGGGGCTGGCCGGTACATTATTAGTTACAAGCAAAGGCGTCTTGCAGGTACACATGCCGACTGCACGAACACCTCTCTCTCTCTACACTAGGCACACACATTATATCTTTTGACAAGCACACGCCACTGTTTAGGGGCATAATAACGCTCTACCGTGAACGTATGCTAATCAACCCACTTAAGGCGGTTGGCTAGGTGAATCGAGGCAAGTTACAAATTGTATCGCCCGCGAACGTAAACAAAATGCTGCTTTGCATCAAATGGCACTGCAGGCTTCGTTTAATTAACAACGCAGCAAGCGCCATGTGCGTCTTCCTCACTATATTGCACATATGAAAAAAATCGATCACCATACACATGCATGTTGCCGCAGTTGTCTCGAATGAGCTCCAATAAGGCCGCGCCGATGCACCATGGCTCTGCTGGCGTTAGCATTGTCAAAGCGAATCGGCAACCGCACTCGCAAAGGCACGTAAGGTTGCCGTTTCACGACGCCTCGTTCGAGTGCGGCAACACACACTTGCACTGAGTGGCATACTTGGTCTACATAAAAAAGTGTCCCCCTTACCTTTAGTTTCTTTCACACTGTCCTGAGGGAAGCGACCACAGGCGTCAGCCGTCACCTCGGAGTCCTTCGAGCGCCCGCCCAACCCGCCGATTCCTTGGACGACTCGCACTTGATCCGCACTCGAACAACCGCGGGAATAGGGCGCAGTCTTAGCACATCACACGAACAAGGAACGGCGCTTCCTTGGGTAAATTTAACATTTCGTGCTCTCGTGTGTAGCAGCGCGAACACATGAGAGACGCACCGACACGGCATGCCCACGAAAACAAAGAAGACAAACAACATGTGGCTTTAGCTGTGAATGGATTTGACTTGGATATCTGTGTGAGGAAAATAAAAAAAAACATCTGTCGCTGCTATAAACTGAAAAAAATATATGTTATCTGGCAAAATAACTTTAAAAGTGATAAACGGTTATTCAAAAAACAAGTTACAACTTATGAATATTTTCCAGGTCTTTGTTTTGTTTTTGTTCTAGCAGACGACAGCCTCCTACTGCTTCTACGACAGACGTAGTGCGGTTTCACGTTCGGTGCGTGTCGCCGACGCAAAGCTCTACAGTAGTGATATCAGAGTTATCAATTCTTAATGAATCATAGAATGGCTACAAAGCAGTAAAATTTTGACATAGTGCAGTACGCAATCTTTCAAGGTATGACATTTCTTTGCTCTGAAGCAAATCGAAGCAAGCGAGCCGGCGCAATCAGCTGATGTCGCCACTACGCGAGGCATGGTCGTGCGCAATAGCGTCGCGCCCCGCGCTCGATTTGTCATCAAGCGATACAGCTACTAAGTGGAATACAGCTAGATGCAGGGATTTATGGCTTATCAGTCTAATTCCGTGCGGCGGCCGACTCAATCGCAAGAGAGCCCCAGGAAACAACCTTCAACTTCTCAAGCTTTTGTGTGGGTGTAAAAATACTTGTTTTCGTCCGCATCGGGGCAGCAATGTATAGTTGAAAGACATGCGAAATGCATGTGACGTATATACAATCCCAAAACATATGCACACAACAATAGATACGATCGCATATCGTACATAAATATGCCAACACATAGCATGTAAAAAGCAAATCTATATACATAACTTAAACTCACGTCACTCTTCAGCGCGAATAGCTTAGCAAGTTAACGCACTCAGTTCACGTACGCGAGCACAACTGAGTGGCGCAGGTTCGAATCCCGCCAAGTCTAAACTTTTTTGTTTTTTTTCGACGTTTTTATTGTACTGCTATCTTTTCTAATGCCTTAGGTTCTAAAACAAAATAAAAGCATTATTGCGTTCAAGTACGTACGTGGGACTTTGTTTTTTGCGCAACAGTTATTAGTATATTTATTTTAATTAATATTTTTTTTATTTCGTAATATAACAAAATTAAGGACCAAGGGGAACATTGGGTCTGCTTCATTGTGAAGGGGCTCGAGAAGTGAGAAAACTGAAACCAAAAAATTTATTTGAGAAAAAACTGAGCATTTCACAGCCGGACCAGTTTCTTCAAGTGTAGGCCCTAGGTTGATTAATATGTCGGGTTTAACGTCCCAAAACCACTATATGATTATGAGAGACGCCGTAGTGAAGGGCTCCGGAAATTTAGACCACCTGGGGTTCTTTAACGTGCACCCAAATCTGAGCACACGGGCCTACAACATTTCCGCCTCCATGGAAAATGCAGCCGCCGCAGCCGGGATTTGAACCCGCTAGGCCCTAGGTATGCGCGAGACTTGCAATATGACTCATCTCAAGCTGTGGTAGTTGAGGGAAGGCAATATCACCGAGAAGCAGTTTCAAAATATATTTTGGTGGATGTTTCTTTTATTCCTCCGAAATAAGGGCTGCACATTTGTGATCGAGCCAAACCAAGAATTGCGGGCACGAAGTCATGAGACAGAAAATGAATAATGTTGATTTTTTGAAAAATTGCGCTTAATAAAAGGAAGAGTTATGGAGTGCTACGTAGCTTAACTCGCAGTAGAAACTTTATATATACAAATAGATAGTTTAAAATGGACAATGTTGCACTCACAGACATTGGTTAAATTTCTTTGAAGCACAGTTGAAGCATTTAGGTAGAACTGAAGCATCAAGAGAAGCTCATGCGTCCTCACTTTATTGCGCTTTACATAGCTTGTATGCGTCCATGCAGCCATGATATGATATATTTTAAAGCATTTGTTTAACCTATATTCTTCTTGATAATTAAAGCTGGCCCATAAGTTGTGTCTTATGTAGCACTACAATTGAAGCGTATTCTGCATGGTGGTCTGAAACAATGCTTTTAAAAATCTCAAAACGACCCAGCTCTATACAAGACCATCCGTGCATCAATGATAAGCACCATTATGTATTTGTACATATCAGTTGTGCTCTCATACTTAATTATTTTTCTGACCACTCCCTCTGCCCCTACTTCGTTTCTGTCGTGAAGCTGTGGCACATTGTGTATAGCTGTATTAATATTGTAGGAGCACATACTATCAATAAAAATTATTTTTAGGCTACATGCAATTAGTTTTCATAGATTTTCATTTCTGTTGTCGGTGCTCAGGAGAGCTAAGCTCATGATCGATATTTTAAAATGACATTTCTCTTTGCCAATGTTAATGAGAACAATTTCATTAATATTGACAAGTTCATTCACATTGAATTTAGTTCTCATTATTATTGTTTCTACCAAAAAACGAGCCCTTGAAGTTATGCATTTTTTCTTGTCTTGTTTTCGTGTGACAGCATGCAAGTAAAATAGCAGTTCTTGTCATTCCTTATGAATGACAAATTTTCCGTGTGACAGACTTTAGCACCTGGTCATCTGCAGAAGTTGTATTCATTCTGGAAAAGGGCGAACAGCGGTGACTGATAACACAGACTAGCCTGCGTTATTCTTTTGTACTATATATGTCACTGTGCATTCATTTATAACTTTATAGAGCTCGGATTTCCTGCTGAAAATGTGACAACAACTTTAGAGTTTCCACATTTTTGCAACAATCCACATGCCTTTCATACACTATTGCACATTTTCGTAAGCACCTTACAAAATCTGTATATTTCCGTAAGATCTTACATTCTGCTTTTTCCTTATGAAAGCTTCTGTACACTCCATACACTTTCCTTATCCTTCCATATCTTCCATCATGAACTCTCCGTATGCTCCATAAGTTTCCTTATCTTTCCTTATCCTTCCATATACTCCATAAAAAGCTTTCCATATATGCCATACATTTTCCTTATCTTTCCGTATACCCCATAAAAAGCTTTCCGTATACGCCATAAAATTTCCTTATCCTTCCTTATACTCCATAAGAAGCTTTCCGTAAATGCCATACAACTTCCGTATATTTCCAAAACTCCATATTTTTTCTGTATGTAGCATAAGGAAATGTTACGGAGTCCATATATTTTCCATAAGATTTCATACAGAACGTTTCAGTAGGGGGTTTGAATGCTCAACATGTCTTTGTTATCTTGACGATGTTGTATATTCCCCAACATTTGAGACCTACCTTCAGCGTTTTCAGCTATTCTCGACATAATCTGCACTGCAGGCCTTGAATTAAACTCGTCGAAGTGCCAATACGAATGCCATCAAATTACAGTGTTGGGTCACCTTGTCGACACATCTGGTGTGCAGTCGAACCCAGAGAAAATTCGTGCAGTCACCAGTTTCCTGTACCCCGGTCAGTTAAAGACGTCCGGAGTTTTTGTAGGACTTTGCTGCTACTTTAGAAGGTTTGTGAAAGGTTTCGAAACCATCGCTCGACCTCTCACTAAGCTTCTGAAGAAAGACGTCACAATTACCTGGAGTACCGACCAAGCTGCTGCTTTTTCTCATCTAATCACGCTTCTGACGACTCTGCCTATATTGGCTCACTTCGAAGGAAATTGCATCGCACACGTTAGGGAACAAAAGTTTCTTGATGTATGGTTTCAGGAGGAATTAAACTGGAATACACATGTAAATCATCTGATCACCCCATTAGCGCGAATAGTTGGTTGTTTTTTTAGAACAATGCACTTAATCCCATTGAGGGGAAAAATAAGTATGTAATATGCACTCTTCCATTCTAAAGTAAGTTATGGGATGTTAGTCTGGGGAACGACATCACAAGGGAATTACCATAAGTTAATAACTATACAAAAGAAAATAATGCGCTGCTTTGAAAATTACAGGGGGTTCTACAAGACTTGCGCACTGCTCCACTATTCGTTAAACATTCAATACTCAGAATTGATCATTTATATCATTTTAAATTACTTCAGTTAATACAAAAGACTAAGCTATATGAAAAAAGTTGCACCGAAAGACCACACTACAGTATGCGAGAACAAAGGAAGCGAGCTCGCAGAACAAGAACCCAGTATGGAAAACAAAGTATTGCTCACCAGGTACCTCAGGTTTTAAATACCCTTGCAGATCAATTGAATTTTAGGGCTAGTAGTGCGATTTTCAAGAAACAAATAAAGAACCTATTCATAACCACCGGTCTACACTATCGAAACTATGTAATGGAGTCTCATGCCTCTGCAAATGCTTAAATTGTTTATAAACTTATATGTCAATTATACTAGTGTATACCGCGGAATTCATTGTATCCGCATGCATCTTATGTCTGTTTTCGAGTTGTTTCATTGATATTATTTAGTTGTGAATTATAACGAGAGTGACCTCTAATTCTTGAAATGTGTCATGTAAACTTCTTATGCTATTTATGTTTGAATTTTGTGTTTACAATTTCAGGTTGCTTGAAAGCAATGTATTGAATATATATATTGTTTAGGCTTTGCACTGTCACGAACTGCGGAGGGACAAGGGCCTTTGTCAGGCTGTTCGCCTTTAGCCCTTTGCCCCTGCAGTGAGCTCTGTATCTGGCTTACTGTAAATAAAAATACTACTACTACTACTACTACTACTACTTTGCCCCATCCACTCCCACAGAAGAGCGAACCGATGCTAGTGATCACGGGATTGGAGCCAATTTAGCCCAACGCCAATGGGAACACGAGACCGAGTTGTCGCCTACGCTAGCCTCCCCTCACAGCTGCTGAGCACAACTATACTATTACAGAGCGTGATGGTCACGCTCTAGTTTTGGCAGTCTCAAAGTTCCGCCCATATTTATACGGCACAAATTTCTCTGTAATATCTGACCTTCATGCGCTATGTTGGTTTACGTCACCGAAGGATCCTACTGGCCGTATCGGGCGCTGGGCTCTGCGACTGCAAGAGTATACCAACACGGCGACATACAAGTCCGGACGTCTACATCATGGCGCAGACTGTCTATCCCGCTACCCGGATGCCGAGTCAAACACTATACTTGACACCGACACCGGCCCTCGCGTCTTTTCTTGTTCGCAAATGACATGCATCGGTAACATGCAGCGCCGTGATGCTCCCTTGCGTGTTATCGTTGAGCGGCTCGAATCGCCATATTCCAATCAGTCCCATCACTCATTCGTGCTAAACGATGGTGTGTAAAACCGCAAAACTTTCAAGCAGGATGGACTGGCCCTGCTGGTCGTCATTCCGAAACACCTTCGCTCGGAAGTTCTTAATGAACTTCATGACCTTCCGACTGCCAATCACCTTGGTGTCTCACGCACTTACGACCGAATACGCCGACGCTTCTTCTGGCCAGGGCTTGCACGCTCAGTCGTAAGGTACGTTGCGGTTGGTGATAAATGGCAGCGCCGCAAAACGCCATCGACACTTGCCGCCGGACGCCTTCAACCACTTGACATTCCGTCAGAACCGTTCTTCCCGTTGGCTTGGGCCTTTCCCATTGTCTTCCTCTTGTAACAAGTAGATAGCCGTAGCCACCGACTACGCCACACGTTATGCCATCACACGAGCTCTTCCAACAAGCTGCGCCACAGACGTCACCGACGTCCTTCTCAAGGACGTGTTTTTGCAACACTGAGCCCCGCGGCAGCTGCTTACAGACCACGGCCGCAACTTTTTGTCGAAGGTGATTGCCGACATCTTGCAGCCCTGTCAAACAAGACACAAGCTGACTACGTCATACCATCCGCAAACCAATGGACTCACGGAGCGTCTAAATGGAACGCTTACCGTTATGCTCGCTAAATACGTTTCTACTAACCACACCGACTGGAATCTTGCGTTGCCATACATCACATTTGCTTATAATTCTGCGCGCCACGACACTGCCGGCTACTCCCTATTTTTTATGTTGTTTGGCCGAGAACCTACATTACCCCTAGATACAGTCATTCCGTCTACCGCGACACCGACCAGCGAATATGCCCTTGACGATATGACTCGGGCAGCCAACGCACGCTAAATCGCCCGCACTCGCTTCCTGGCCTCTCAAGAGAACCAGCGGCATATGTACAATCAACGGCACCGCGACGTGCCGTCTCACTTGGTTCATCATTGCTGCTATGGTCCCCGACACGTGAAGTCGGCTTGTCGGAAAAACTTCTTTCCCGCTACACAGGTTCGTACCGAGTCCGTCGTGAAATTACTCCTGGGACATACGAAATTACCCCTGCTGCCCCATCGCCTTCAACTGCCTCACAGACCACCGATATCGTACATGTGGCACGCTTGAAGCCTTACCACTCTCCCGCTGACGTTGACATCTATATGCGCCGAGACGGCGCTTCTGCGCCGGTGATTATGCTACATATCGAGTCCGTCGTGAAATTACTCCTGGGATATACGAAATTACCCCTGCTGCCCATCGCCTTCAACTGCCTCACAGACCACCGATATCGTACATGTGGCACGCTTGAAGCCTTACCACTCTCCCGCTGACGTTGACATCTATATGCGCCGAGACGGCGCTTCTGCCGCCGGGGATTATGTTTTATGCATGTTGATATTTTGTGCGACGATGCGCGTGTGTGCCTGACGAAGAGATAAAAAGGTGCTCTCCGCTCGTTCGCTGCTGAACCGGTCGCGCGATTACTGCTTGTTTTAAGTAAATCTCTTCCACAGCCTCGTCGATACGGTGTCGTGTCTTAATCGTAACGATATAAAGCGTCCTATCTTGGCGGCAGCCTTGCAATGGGGACTGATCAGTCTCGAATATCAAGTAATATTTCTTAGACATTTGTCAGCCCTCCCACACTTCAGAACGGCACAGCAATAGGAAAAGAACAGATGGGAAACATTGAAAACTATCTGCAGAGTCAACTTTTAAGAAAGAAGTGACAAAATTTTAAATGTAACTTTGAGATAAAGAATAAGCAGGACTGGCATTTCGAATGGGTTTGTGTTAGGAACGGGTCTTTAGAGTTGCAGATATGCCCACAGAAGGGAACCGATGCCAACCTGGCACGACAATTCTAAATAACAACAGCGCGCGAGGACCTCAAGTGACATATAGGTTCAAGAAACACCACTTCTTCAAGGTGATCAAACTGAATTATGGCCTTGTTGATGCATGACCTCCATGTCTGCTCGAGATGAATTTTGCAGGTATTCTCTAAGCTAGAATTCTACCAACCTAACTGTCAAGAATAAGCTTTATGCATCGTGCTCATAGCCACGGTATTATGCACTTTTATACGGTGACCCTGCATCCGAGGCAGCTTTACTAACTGCAAACTTGGGAGACAGCACCCACCGACGTTGCGGATGCAACAAACGCAACGCCTCCCAACACCATAGTCACAGTCGCATTGCTTGACCACGGTAAGGTTACTGCTAGACGGGTTGTTTCTTGTCTATAATGTTCATCACTGAACTGAATTTTCCTGAAATTGTTGAAAAAATCTTTTGATTTGCTGTTTTTCTCTATATTGCAGCGGTGTGAACTTAGAGAGTAAAATAACAGATCCTTTTGGTGAATAATATGCTTGCGCATATCTCTGCCTAATGCCGTCAGCTGCCAGCGAAAAAAAAGCATGAAGAATCGAGGGCTCCTCCTCAATGATGTCGCCCAGAGGGTGCCGCCCTCATACACTCAAATTCATGGCCACGTCTGTGCTTAAGAACAGACGCACAAATACACAAATACAATAACATTTACCACATGCGCTCCGAGTATTTCTGTTGAAAAATCGTCTTTTGCGTGTTACCGCTTAATGTACGGACGCTGCACTGAAATATCTAAGAACCATCAGGAGTCATTAAGTCTCTTTCATTGATATTGCGCTCGATATGGTTGGTCGAACGTTTTTTTGTTCAACTAATGTGGCCCCCAAAAATAAGGAGCAGTATTTGATGCTGCATGTATGAGACTCAACCACGGTGGTCTAGGGGCTAAGGTACTCGGCTAATGACCTGCAGGTCGCGGGATCGAATCCCAGCTTCGGCGGCTGCATTTCTGATGCAGGCGAGAACGTTGTAGGCCAGAGTGCTCAGATTTGGGTGCACGTTAAAGAACCCCAGGTAGTCGAAACTTCCCGAGCCCCCCACTACGGCGTCTCTCATAATTATATGGCGGTATTGAGACGCTGAACACCAAATATCAATCAGCTGCATGTATGAGAGGGGCTTAGTGGCACCATAAGCGAAATTATGACCACCAACAAATTTGGCCCACATTGCCGTTCGACCTTATCAAAACAAAAAAGTGAGGCAGGATCGTGGGGGGGGGGAGACTCAGAGAAAGAAAAGAACGAAGAAGGAACGTGGAGCTAGCCTTGATAGAGGAAACATCGTCGTGTACTTGACCTACGACCACGGATTCTTGTCCTTAACATTTGGTGCCGTGAAACCCAACTGTGGTCATTCCAGGACGACAATGTTTTCAGTAAAGCGTCTTCGGAAATTACGTGGGACAATCAGGGCCAGCGTCTCAAGAAACATTACGTATACTGACAGTACTACTGAGACTACTAAGAACCGGCAAGCCACCATTTTGATTACTAGAGAAGATGAGAAACGCCAGTTGGACAAGCAGATCGTCGACGAAACTCAAGTTGGACAAGCAGATCCTCGACGTAACTGAAGACGAGGCAGTTGACCAGAAACTTGAGGACTCTGCACTCTACCGTGAAAAAATCGTGCATGCAATCGTTCAGAGGCAGCATTTCTCGACTGAGCGTGGACAGCCTCTTCATCTGCGTGTCAAGTACTACTCGGCTCTTGATTGCGTCAGGGATACCAGCAGCAAGTGCGAGCGATGTCTGTAAAACCGCTGTAGCGTGTGACAGAATTTTGAAAGACAACAAAAAAGACACAAAATGTTCAGAAGGCTCACCTTCGGACCACGAAAGCAGCCTGTCTGCAGGTCAAGAAGTATGTGAAAACAGTTCGACTGAGAGAGACAGAGAAGTGAACGTTTATTTTCTTTTTTTGAAACGGTGTCCCGAGCAATGCCTGTTGTCACCCTGAGGTAGGACGGCTCCCTATTCCAGGAACCCTCTGGCTTCTACTGCTCTCTTGGAACTGGGGTCGAGTTGTTGTTGGTCTTCCAGGTCCTCGAGAGTGAGCTTCACCTCCCACGTTTCAATTAGGTCTTCGTTCGTCCATCCTGCTTCATTATCAATCGAGTGTTGTTGCAGATTACGTCTGGCAATACAATGGCATGCCCAAAGCAAGTGTGCCAGGGTATCTGGTACGCTGCAGAGCGGGCACATAGAGCTATATCTCGTTGGGTAGAGACCGTGCATTATGGCCCTATGTGTGTATGTGCTGCTTTGCAGGCATCTCAGTATCATGCCTCCCTCTTTGTCAGTTTTGGGTGTGGTGGAGGATATACTCGTCGCTCCGGCCTCTAATGCTAGAGTAACGACGACTATGTGTTGTGAACAAATTCCATTTCTTCAACGACGGGTCAGATGTCTTGTTGGCAGGGTGCAGCCCGGATGACGTGCTCGCTGGCAGCGGCGTGTGCCGCTCCATTTTCCTGCCTTGTGTCCTGGCATCCATAATATACAAGTGTTTGGGAGAGGGGTGCTTCGCCGTTTCAAAATGTTGATGAATTTGGCTTACACGGCCCTTAGCGAAATTGCTGTTGATGAATTTGGCTTAGATACGGCCCTTAGCGAAATTGATGCGGGCGACTTGCGAGTACGTGAAAATCACCACGGCGTCTGTACATGTTGTGGTTGCTAAAGCGATTACCGATTCTTCTGGTGCGTCTGAATTGAGTGCGTTGACCGTGGCCGACGCTAATTCTCGGCTTTTAGAATCATCGACGCTGACAGCGTACGTGTTTCTATGTGGATACTTGGCCGCGTCAATGTAGCGGGTGTCTGGGTTTTGCTTGAAATTTTGTTGTATAACGTCAACTCTAGCCTTGCGTCTAAATTTGCGAAAATTAGGGTGCATGTTGCGTGGAATAGGTGCGATGTACAGCGACTCCCTATCGCAAAGCGTGATGTGCTTTTTCCGGTCTGCATGGGCAATGAACGTGTCGCTGTAGTTGAGCTATTGGAGCACCAATCTCCCCGTGGGCGTCAGCTTGAGCCTCTCCAGCTGGGAGAGGGGGGGGCGCTGCGAGTGATCGATGGTGACGGACGCGCTATACATCGCCTCCATAGATTTTCTCCTATTTCTGTGGACATCCACACTGATACCCCTGAAACTTGGGTTTATCGTCACCGCCTAGTTCACCGCTTTGCCTAGACAACACCTTTGTCCAGGTGGGTCCAGTTTTGACAACTTGAGGAACGTCCTTCACTCCCGGCTACAACGCCTCGTTGCTAAGGGCTGTCTGCCCAGCGATGGTGGCCGCTAACGTGGGCATGCGCTATGATCGTACCTCAAGCCAAGTAGTGTCCATGGAGATTTCATCCTCCGTAAACACTATGCCATCAGAAGACGAATACCTCGACGACATGGTGAGACTGTGGCAACGCAAGCAAGCGAAATCGAAGTCTGCGTCTGAACAACAACGAGACGCCACAGCTGGGCGCCATTCCCCAGCCCCTCAAGCAACACCGGCGCGCCATCCCTCCGGTGGTGTGCCTACTTCTGCTCCGTCCTCGCAGCCAGCGAAGCAACGCAAGTGGCGTCCGCGTCAGACTCCTCGCCTCTCTCGCGACAAATACATCGTAGTAGCGAAACCTCGCGTTCCCTGCAAGCTACGCACATTCGTCCCGGCCGATCGCGTGGGCGACGCCATCCGCAGCTACCTCGGCGACCAGACTACCACGCAAATTCAAGTGTGGCCGCTCTGGGAACAAAACATCTTGTTCTGTAGCACCACAATTTTGCCTATGGCACAGCGACTCCTCGGGGACTTCCAGCTGCAAGTGGGGGATCAGCAGCTGCCCGTTCGAGGCCACGCCAAGGCACCAGGGGATACATGCAAGGGCGTCATCAACATAAACCCTGCTGAAAGCCCGGGGAAGATAAAGTCAGATTTGCATTTGCCTCGAGGAACTATCCTCGCGGTCCGCAAACTCGGAGATTCCTCGGCGGCAGTGGTGACTTTCGAGGGCACGAATTTACCCCGCTTCCTCTTCTACCACTGCGTGGCGACGTATATCCGTGCCTACAAGAAAACGGTCCTTGTTTGCAACAAGTGTGGTACCATCGGTCATCGACCACCTCAGTGTACTCACCCCGCTCCAACCCAGTGTGCCAAATGTGGAACCCCTGCACCTGCAGGTCTCAATGCCCAGGACTGCCACCCCTAGTGCCTCCTCTGCCGCGGCGCCCATGAGGCTGGAACCAGTGGCTGCACGGTAAAATATCGGAAACGCAAGCAACCCTCAACATCTCCTCGAGAGACCACTTCATAATCGTCACAACCAGACATCGGCACCAACCTGCATCAGTAGGCTCTACCACTCCACGCCGACACTCAGGCATTCCCACCGCTCGAAGCACCAGCGGCGATACCTCAGGTGAGCAGTTGGGCAGGTAATGCTGCTTCTAAGCCTCTATCACCCCCTTCGGTCGATCCTCGTTCTCCCGCACTTGCGGCCCTTCGCCAGCAAGTAGCAGCACTTCAAAAACCAAATTCTCTTTTAACTAAACAACTCGAACTCTTAAATAAGCGACTTCAACCCCAACAACAGTGTACTGCAAGGCCATCCGGTATTGCCTCCGCTGTCCATCTACGTCCAAGCTTAGTCCTCGCGCTAAGTCCACTCCCATTAAACCACCGGTTCAAGCAGCCATGTGTACTCCAGCACTCGGAACCGGCACCGTATCTACTCCAGAAGTTCTTGAGGCTCCTGGGGCACCTCAGGTTCTCTCGCCCGCTAACCAAACTCTCCCTAGCGAGGAGCGCGCCCCGCGCATAGAGAAACGCCTTACGCGCGTCGAAGCTTCGATTAATCACCTCCTCACCAGCTTTTCTGTCCAACGCATAGTAGTAGAGGTTACCCCGGCTATTCAAGCTTGGGCAATCACCCAGCTTCAACCCAAGGCAATGCGTTCCCGCTCCTGCTCGGTGAGCGGTGAGGGTGCAGCTCCACGGCGTCGTCGTAAGGTGGATACCACCACCCCGCCGTCCGACAATACGGCCTTCATGCCCCTCCCTACCTCTGAGGATTCCGAGCGGACATGGAGGACCAAATATAAAACCTAAAACAGTCACGATGGCTACCAATCGTACGTCCTGTTCAAACATTGCGTCTAAATTCGAGATCATACAATGGAACCCTGGAGGCTTCGGAAACAGGCGAAAGCGTTTAGATCTTTTCCTTTTCCTCAGCCGACTTGGCTCTCATCTGGCCGTCTTGGCTCTCCAAGAATCTGGCCCTGCTCCAACCCTTTCTGGATACTGCTTCTATGTAGGTGGCACCAACACATACCTCCTGCATAAAGCTTACACGGCGATACAGATTGACCTCGATGTGGATCTTCCTTACGACTACTGCAAGATATCAGTGCTGTCTCAGCGGAGCGGCCAGCCATCAATACATATCTTAAACGTGTACTGTCCCCCTCCCCTTGCAAGGGCTTCATTTGCGCATCTCTTCTATCGGGCGCTGCGTATAGCGGCCCGACAACCACTGGTGATTGTCGGGGACTTTAATGCCCCCAGCCCTCACTGGGGTTACCACTACGAAAAGGTCCGGGGCTGAGAGCTCAAGAAGCTCATTTCCTCGCTGTGCCTCACGCTTCTTACCGATCCGGTACAACCCACACGTTCCGGCAACACGGTCACGCGAGACACATGCCCCGAGCTCACCCTCACCCGTCACTTCCGTGATGCTACATGGGAAAATTTCGGCAAAACCCTAGGCAGCGATCACTTTTTACTCCACATTTCGTTCACGCCACGGAAGAAAATGCGCCAACACTGGGGCCAAGCCCGTCTCGCCGATTGGACTCAGTTCAGAATGCAATCATTTCCCGCCGTCCTGTCCTCGACCGAATATGCAGCGCGGGGATCATACGCCCTTCATATAAAACAAGCGAACACTCGCACTCTTGCAACCTCTAATTTGACTCCTGGAATCGATCCACACCTCCTACAATTTTGACACGCTCGCCGCGGGCTCGAAAGGCGCTAGAAGCGCAACAAACTTAATCGGAAACTTCGCGCTCACATTGAGGCGCTCACTGCAGAGGCGGCCGCATACTCTGCACAACTTTCCGATGCTAACTGGGCAGACACCTGTTCGAAGGCTGCGAACCAGATGAGCTCAAAAAGTGCGTGGCGACTCTTTGGAAGCCATCTGATCCCTCCACCACCAGGAGAGAAACGCAACGCCAGCTGCACCGTGCTCTGCATGCCTTTCAGGGCACTACGCATCAACTCGCGCTTGAACATTGTGACCGCTACATCTGCCGCACAATTGATGCCGCAGGCCCAGCATATACGTATTCCGGCGCCCCTAACATCGACCTCGACGATCCATACACGCTTTCCGATTTACAATTTGTACTCACGAAAATGCGGCGGGGCACGCCCCCTGGACGCTAAGGAATCACAGTATCGCTCCTGGCAAATCTTCCCGACCAAGCACACCTCTCGCTACTCCACCTTATAAATTCGATATGGGACGGCTCTCCACTTCTAACGCAATTGACCACATCGGTCACGACAATTATACCCAAATCGGCAAAGTCCGTTAGTGTCAAGGCACTGAGACCCATCTCACTTAGGTCTTGCGCAGGCAAACTCATGGAAACCATGGTTCGCGAACGCCTTTCCGCCTACTTTGAGGCCAGGAGGACCTTTTCGGATACGATGTTTGGATTTCGCCCGCATCTTTCGGCGCAGGACGTCCTGCTTCAGCTTCAACACGATATCATACAGCCGACTACTATGCCCCATAACGATAAAGCCGTGTTCGCTCTCGATCTGCGCGGGGCGTTCGACAACGTCAAACACAGCCCTATACTCACTAACCTGTCTACCACAAACTGCGGGCAGAAGACTTTCAACTACATTCGCGCCTTTCTATCACATCGCACCGCCTTCATTCGCCTTAATTCTACCAAACACGGCCCGTACTTATTAGGCACGCGAGGTACACCTCAAGGGGCAGTCCTGTCTCCTCTGCTTTTTAACCTGGCGATGATGAACCTCCCCTCTCTTCCAAGCGAGGCCGAGGGAATACAACAATCACTATATGCGGATGATATCACAATCTGGACGAACACCGGCTTCATAGCGCAAATCGAAGAACGCCTGCAAAAGGCTGCCCTTCTGGTGGACACCTACGCCGGTTCATGCTGCCTGGAGTGCTCTCCAGCTAAATCGGCTCTTCTTTCAGTCTCTCCGCTACCGCCGCCTCAAATTTTTCTTCCGTCCGGGCCCGTCTCGTCAGTGCGAAATATTCGGGTTCATGGCCTTCACCTCACATCATCCTTGGATCCAAAGTGCACAAAATCAGGCCTCTGACGCACCAGCGAACAGGTGAGCCGCATGATACGGCGAATGTCTACCAAGCGCGGCGGCCTCCGAGGGTCTCAGTCTCTCCTATTGGCCCACGCGTTTGTGACCAGTCGCGTCCTCTACGCCTTGCCTTACCTTCACCTGCGTTGACGACACGAGCACCAGCTAGACGTCCTTCTACGTTCAGTATACAAACGCGCTCTGGACCTACATATTGCAACTTCCCACAGCCGATTTGCGGCTCGGGGGGTACACAACACCTTTGCAGAGATGCGCGAAGCTCATCGCGTTAACCAAATCAATCGACTGTGACAGACGCCTTCAGGGCGCCGTCTTCTACACAGACTTGGACTTAATCCGATATCTGACCAAGACCCTCAGCAGCCGGTACCGGAGCTCTGGCGTCAAAAGCTATCGGTGGAACCTCTACCCCGTAATATGAACCCTGACCTCCATCCTGGCCGTAGACTAGCACGCGCTGCGCCTCTTCATAGGCGACACTCCGATCGTCCTGGTGTCTTCTACGTGGACGTCTCGGGTCCCTCTCCCTCGGGTCACTTTACGGCTGCCGTGAACAGAGAGAAAACACTTCGATGGCCTCTCCTTTCGAGCAGACACAGAAACGCACTCGGAAGAGGTTGCCATAGCTTTGGCCGCCTTTCACCCTGCCTCACGCACCATCCTGACAGACTCGCACTTGGCCTGTTCTCAGTACCTTCAGGGTTCCATTGCCCCGCTGGTGGCTTGCCTACTACAGGCAGCCTCTTGGCGCTTTAACCCTCATCCCATTCGTATAGTGTGGACCCCAGGCCACTCAGGCCTGCCCGGCAACGAGGCGGCAAATCTGGAAATACCAACCTGACACGCTTTCGCGAAATTTTGGCTTATTATCGGGCTTTGCACCGCCTCTACCAGGACCCCGCACGCGGTTTGGAGAAAGCGGACGACGATTGCTACGCCGCCTGCAGACAAACACCTTTATCAGTCCGACGGTCGCCAGGCACTTTCTGCCGGAAATCGATGGCACCTGCTCGACCTGTCCTGTCCTCGCCTACACATACAACGTCGTAGCATCATGCCCAGTTAATCCCGTCCCTTTCTCATCCCTTTTTCCTATCCAAACTGGAGAGGCATGGGAGGAGCACCTGCTCGGCTGCTCTACCTTGGCTGCGCAACGCTTCTGGGTGGAGCGCGCACGGGCAGCTTCCAGCTTCACCGGCGTCCCGGAATAAGGTCTTGCCACTCTAGCACGCCGATGGGCCACGTCGGCACTCTCTAGTAGAATTTTTCTGAAATAAATATTTTTACCACCACCCTGATCTGCTGCTGGCTGTTCTTTTGCGCTTCGATGAGCTTTTGACACGTGCTGTGGACGCCCATCTTTAGGAGACTTGTGATAGAGGCCATTAGGGGAAGTCCCCGGGCTACTTTAGTGGCCTTCGCTGTCAAGATATTAAGTTCTTCAATTTCAGCTGTTTTAAAATTCAGGTACGACGTGCCATACGTGATGCGGCTGGTGAACAGAGCTTGCATTATACGTAGCGTATCGTGCTCTTTGAGTCCGTTTCTTTATTTTGCGATCATCTTGACGAGGTGCATCACTTGTGATAGTGTCCGTTGGAGTCTCGGTAGGGTGGCAGCTCCCGATCCATCCTTGTAGGTTTGAAATCTGAGCACTTGCAGGGGCTTGATTTCTGGAAATATTGCCCCCTTCAGTGCTACGCTTAGGTCGGGCTCGTCGTATACAGAGGGGGTCTTTTTCTTGTTTTTGCTTTGAGGACGAGGTGCTTGGATTTCTCGGGGGCACAGCAGAGACCGCAGTTTCAGAGATACCATTTGATGGTAAGAACGGTGGTTTGTAGGCAGGTCTCTTGTCTCCCAGTGTTCGAAGCTCTGGTCCAAAGCGTGATGTCATCAGCATAGATCGCGTGCCGTAAATCTGGTATTTTGTCGAGAATTTTCGACAAAATGACCATAGCCACATTGAAAACTAAAGACGAGATGACCGAACCCTGCGGTGTGCCTTTTTTTGGTTGTCAGAAGCTTTTGCTGTGGATGTTGCATATGCCCACAGTTGCCGTACGGTCCATCAGAAAGTTTCTGGCGTACGTGTAGGATCTAATGCCGCAGCCAATGTCTTCAAGGTTGTTGAGGATCGCCCGTGGCTGATTTTATTGAAGACCACCTTGACGTCGACTCCGAGTACGAAGTACTTTCTTTGATGGGTGAAGTTATCAAGGAGGTCTTCTTTGAGTACTAAGAGCACGTCATGAGTGATGATGCTGCCTTAAACCGAACATGGTGGCCGGTAGGTGCCCACTATCTTCCAGGTACTGGATTAAGCGGTCCTGCACCAAATGTTCAAACAGCTTTCCCACGCACGAGGTGAGATAAATCGGGCGTAGGTTCTCAATGCCGACTGGTTTCTAACCCTTAGGGATCATGGTTATTTTTGAGTGCTTCCATACAGCAGGTAGCTCTCCTTAATCCCAGCAGTAGTTGTAATATCGGAGATGATCCATGATGTCCTGGGCGGTAGGTTGCGTAGGTGCTTTTTGACTGAATGATCCTGAACTTGGTAAAAAGATATTTTGATTTGCTGTTTTTCTCTATATTGCAACGGTGTGAACTTGGAGGGTAGAATAACAGATCCTTTTGGTGAATATTATCCTTGCGTATATCTCTGCTTAAGGCCGTCAGCTGCTAGCGAAAAAAAAGCCTGAAGATTCGAGGGCTCCTCCTCAATGATGTCGCCCAGAGGGTTCCGCACTCATACACTCAAATTTATCGTCACGTCTGTGCTTAAGAACGGACGCACAAATACACAAATGCAATAACATATTACCACATGCGCTCGGAGTATTTCCGTTGCACAATCGTGTTTTGCGTGTTACCGCTTAATATACGGGCGCTGCACTGAAATATCTGTGAACCATCAGAAGTCATTAAGACTCTTTCATTGAGATTGCGCCCGATATGGTTGGTTAAGCGTTTTTTTTTCTGTTCAACTAGTGTGGCCCCCAAAGATAAAGTGCAGTCTTTGATGCTGCATGTATGAGACTCCCCGCCACGGTGGTCTAGGGGTTAAGCTACTCGGCTACTGACCTGCAGGTCGCGGGATCAAATCCCGGCTTCAGCGGCTGCATTTCCAATGCAGGCGGGAATGTTATAGGCCCATGTGCTCAGATTTATGTGCACGTTAAAGAACCCCAGGTGGTCGAAACTTCCCGAGCCCCTAACTACAGCGTCTATCATAACTATGTGGCGGTTTTGGGACGCTGAACACCTATTATCTATCAGCTGCATGTATGAGAGGGAGTTAGTGGTACCTATAGCAAAATTATGACCACCAACAAACGTGCTACACGTTACTGTTTTACCTTATCAAAACAAAAAAGTGAGGCAGGGGCGTGGGGAGGGGCGAGGGCTCAGAGAAAGAGAAGAACGAAGAAGGAAAGTGGAGCAAGCCCTGATAGAGGAAACCTCGTCGTGTACTTGACCTACGACCATGGATTCTTGCTCATAACATTTGGCGCCGTGAAACCCAAGTGTGGTCATTCCAGGACAAAAATGTTGTCAGTAAAGCGTCACGGAAATTACGTGGGACAATCAGGGCAGCGTCTCACGAAATATTACGGTATACTGACAGTACTACTGAGACTCCGACAGCGAGGCACGCGAGGAGAACCGGCAAGCCACCATTTTGATTACTAGAGCAGCTGAGTTCCGCCAGTTGGACAAGCAGATCCTCGACGTAACTGAAGTTGGACAAGCAGATCCTCGAAGTAACTGAAGACGAGGCAGTTGACCAGGAACTTGAGGACTTTGCACGCTACCGTGAGAAGATCGTGCATGCAATCGTTCAGAGGCAGCATTTCTCGACTGAGCGTGGACAGCCTCTTCATCTGCGTGTCAAGAACTATCCGCCTCTTGATTGCGCCAGGGATACCATCAGCAAGTGCGAGCGATGTTATGTCTGTAAAACGCTGTTGCCTTTGACAGCTTTTTTAATGACAACAAAAAAAGACACGAAATGTTCAGAAGGCTCACATTCGGACCAGGAAAGCAGCCTGTCTGCAGGTCAAGAAGTATGTGAAAACAGTTCGACTGAGAGAGACAGTGAAGTGAACGTTCATTTTATTTTTTTTAAACGGTGTCCCGAGCAATTGCCGTTGTCACCCTGAGGAAGGAGGGCTCCTTAGTGCATGAACCTTCTGGCTTCTACTGCCCTCTTGAAACTGGGGTTGAGTTGTTGTTGAACTTCCAGGTTCTCGACAGTGAGCTTCACCTCCCACGTTTAAATCAGGTCTTCGTTCGTCCATCCTGCTTCATTATCAATCGAGTGTTGTTGCTGATTGCGTCTGGCATTACAATGGCATGCACAAAGCAAGTGTGCCAGGGTATCTGGTATGCTGCAGAGCGGGCACATAGAGCTATATCTCGTGGGGTAGAGGCCGTGCATTATGGCCCTATGTGTGTATGTGCTGCTTTGCAGGCATCTCAGTATCACGCTTCCTTTTCTGTCAGTTTTGGGTGTGGTGGAGGTTATACTCGTCGCTTCAGCCTCTAATGCTGGAGTAACGACGACTAGGTGTTTTGAACAAATTCCATTTCTTCAACGACTGGTCAGATGTCCTGTGGGCAGGGTGCAGCCCGACTGACGTGCTCGCGGGAAGCGGCGTGAGCCGCTCCATTTTCCTGCAGACCCTCGTGTTCTGGCATCCATATTATATAATATACAAGTGTATGGGAGCGTTGTGCTTCGCCGTTTCAAAATGTTGATAGAATTGGCTGAGATACGGCCCTTAGCGAAGTTCCTGCAGGCGGCTTGCGAGTCGCGGAAAATCACCACGGCGTCTGTACATGCTGTGGTTGCTAAAGCAATTGCCGATTCTTCTGCTGCGTCTCAATGGAGTGCGTTCACCGTGGCCGATGCTACTTCTCGGCTTTTAGAATCTACGACGCTGACAGCGTACGTGTTTCTATGTGGATACTTGGCCACGCCAATGTAGCGGGCGTCCGGGTCTTGCTTCAAGTTTCGTTGTATAGCGTCAGCTCTAGCCTTCCGTCTACTTTTGTGGAAATTAGGATGCATGGTGCGTAGAACAGGTGCGATGGACAGCGACTCCCAAACGTACAGCGTGATGCGCTTTTTCCGGTGTGCATCGGTAATAATGTGTCGCTGTAGTTGAGCTGCCGGAGCACCGACCTCTCTATGGGCGTCTCCAGCTGGCTGTTCTTATGCGCTTCGATGAGCTCTTGCAACGTGTGTTGGACGGCCATCTTTAGCAGACGTGTGATAGAGGCCATTGGGGGAAGTCCCCGGGCTACTTTATTGGCCTTTCTTATAAAAGCTAGGAAGTCCTTCAATTTCAGCTATTTTCAAATTCATGTACGGCGTGCCGTACGTAATGCGGCTGGTGAACAGAGCTTGCATTACACGTAGCGTTTCGTGCTCTTTGAGTCCGTTTCTTTGATTCGCGATCATCTTGACGAGGTGTGTCAGTTGTGATAGTGTCTGTGGGAGTCGTGGTATGGTGGCAGCTCCCGTTCCATCCTTGTTGATTTGAACTCCAAGCCCTTGCAGGGTCTCGACTTCTGGAAATATTGTCCCCTTCAGTGCAACACTTGGGTCGGG
Source organism: Rhipicephalus annulatus (assembly GCA_013436015.1). Classification (NCBI taxonomy): domain Eukaryota; kingdom Metazoa; phylum Arthropoda; class Arachnida; order Ixodida; family Ixodidae; genus Rhipicephalus; species Rhipicephalus annulatus. The sequence continues at coordinate 65,060 of WOVY01000507.1, forward strand.
CTCGTCGTATACAGAGGGGGTCTTCCTCTTGTTTTCGCTTTGAGGACGAGGTGCTCGAATTTCTCGGGGGCACAGCAGAGACCGCAGTTTCAGAGATACCGCTCGATGGTATGAACGGTGGTTTGTAGGTAGGTCTCTTGTATCCCAGTGTTCGAAGCCGTGGTCCAGAGCGTGATGTCATCAGTGTAGATCGCGTGCGGTAAATCTGGTATTTTGCCGAGAATTTCGGACAGATTGATCATAGCCACATTGAAAAGTAAAGACGAGGTGACCGAACCATGCGGTGTGCATTTTTTTGGTTGTCAGAAGCTTTTGCTGTGGATGTTGCATATGCCCACAGTTGCTGTACGGTCCATCAGAAAGTTTCTGACGTACGTGTAGTTTCTAATGCTGCAGCCAATGCCTTCGTGGTTGTTGAGGATCGCTTCGTGGCTGACTTTATTGAAGACCGCCTTGACGTCGACTCCGAGTATAAAGTACTTTTTCGATGGGTGAAGTGATCAAGGAGGTCTTCTGTGAGTAGTAAGAGCACGTCGTGCGTCGAAGATGCTGCCTGAAGCCGAACATGGTGGCCGGTAGGCGTCGACTATCTTCCAGGTACTGGATTAAGCGGTCCTGCACCAAATGTTCGAACAGCTTTCCCACGCACGAGGTGAGAGAAATCGGGCGTAGGTTCTCAATGCCGACTGGTTTGTTAGGCTTAGGGATCATGGTTATTTCCGAGTGCTTCCATACCGCAGGTAGCTCTCCTTAATCCAAGTAGTCGTAATATCAGAGTAGATCCGTGATGGCCTAGTGCGGTAGGTTGCGTAAGTGCTTTTTGAAAATCCTGTCTATTCCGGGGCTGGTAATTCTGGTCAACTTCGTTAGGGCTGTGTTAGTTCAGCCTGGCTGAAGTGCCGGTTTGAGCAGAGTGTTTGGTGCGCCAGCGTATGTTTTGGTGTGAATTGAAGCTCCAGTGAGTGCATCGCCACAAAGGTTCTTTGTATTTCTTTTAGGAGGTGTTCTTCTATACAAGTGTAGTTTCGAATAAGCCTCTGAAGGTGCTGCTACTGAGCCGGTTTGGAGGGTTGCGTGGCTAGATTGGCGTAGCAGATGCCAGGTCTCCTTGGTGCTCAGAGTTCCCTGAATCTTGTCACTGAAAGCGTGCCAATTTCACCTGGCCGATTGGGTCGCATAATCTTGAGAATGCTCGGTGAGGAGAGAAATGCGTTTTCTTAACTTTCTGTTTAGTTCTTGCCGCTTCCGCCGTTTTAGAAGTCCTCTTCTACCCTCCGAAAGGCAGAGGAGATGTGCGTCGAAGACGGCTGTATCGGCGTCAAGGTGTAGGTCCTTAGTGTAGCGTTCGGCTATTTTGAGCACATTTTTAAACCAGTCTTCAATGTCGATTATGGTGGTTTTAACGTCGAGGTCATCCCTAAATGATTGCTATTTCGATAACCACGCTATTTCAGCCTTGGTAATTTTCCGAGTGTGCACTACGGAGAGTTGGATGAAGTGATGATCCCTAGTTAAAGTTTCCGGTAGCACACTTCACTCTGCCCTAGTGACATTCGCCGTAAAGGTAAGATCGGAATTTGTATCCCTGGAGACGTTGTTCTCGATTCTCGTCTTCTGGAGAGGGTCATTGCACAGTGTTAGTCTGTGATGTTGAGCAGTATCGTGCACGCTAGAACCCGTCCTCGTGGTGATATTGCTACATGCGTGCAAGTTGAGCGACGCGCGTGTGTGCCTGACGAGGAAGACGAAGATTGGTCTCCGCTCCGTGTCTGGTCCACCGGTCATACTACTGCTGCTGCTGCTTTGTAATATATTTCATCAACAGCCTTGTCAATGCGGCGTCTCTTTTCCGTAACATATTCGGTGGAGGTGGAACGTTTCCCGTCCTCACCACGAATCTTCGGTGTGGCCGCAACATCCAGCCTCTGGCCATGGCTTCTAATACTAACCCCCCTCACTGCCATCATCTGGAGTGCCAGCTACTACGTACCTTGCGAAGTCCCACCCCCGTGATCTCCGCCCAACCTGTCCTTGACGTCGACTACTGGCTCCGCATGTACGAGCGCGTTAGCCTGTCTCACCGATAGAACCTAACCATGAAGCTCGCCAACGTAATCTTTTACTTGGATGGCACCACGCGTGTATGGTTCGACGCTCATGAGGCCGAGCTCACCAGCTGGAAAATCTTCAAGGACCGACTACGTGACCTCTTTGGTGACCCGTCCGGTCGACAAACGGCCGCACGACAAGAACTCACCACCCGAGTACAGTCATCAACCGACTCGTATGTCTCATACGTACAGGACGTGCTCGCGTTGTGCCGCAAAGTGGAGGAACAAATGACCCAGAGTGACAAAATGGGCCACATACTAAAAGGCATCGCGGACGACGCTTTCAACTCGCTCATGTACAACAACATCACGACCGTTGATATTATAATTAAGCAATGCAGCCGCTTCAAAATGGCAAAAAACACCAAGTTCGGCATCAATTTTCACGGCTCCCTAACGCAGCTGTCACGTCAAGCAGTACCGATCTCGGTGGCGCACCACACTTGCACGAAAATATCACACGCATCGTTCAGCGCGAGCTTGAGGTGGCCGTCCAGCGCCGTTTAATGCACTTCCACTCGACCAGGGCGCTATGCAAACACCTCTGGCCGTGTCAATGCTTCTGGCTGTCGTGCGACAAGAAATCGCTCACCTTGGTTTTCCTGTCACCTGCTCCGTCTTCCAACCGGTTTGCAGACCGATGCCAAAAAATCCACCACGCCACTACCCATACACTCTGCCCAGATCCCGCAATCCGATGGAGTGGAGAACAGCAGACGACAAGCCAGTCTCCTTCACCTGTCTCCTTCACTCGCTGTCACCAAGTTGGCCATGTCTCTCGCTACTGCCGCAACACTTAGACGCTTTCCCGCCCCCCCTCCCGGTGGACCCAATTTTCTTCTTCTCCTTGGCCATACGTGGACCCCCGTCGTTATTTGCCCAGCCGTGAGTATCCTGCTCCCGACGCACCTAACGGCCGCTCTACCGCGCATTCACCGTCACCGCAACGCCGCCGTTCTCCGTCACCCCAACCCAGCCGCCATCCATCAACGACTAACTATGGATCTTCCCAGATGGAAAAATAGACTATACAGCTCCTGGAGGTAGTGCTGCATCAAGTGCGACTGACCCAAATCCTCCATTGACGCTACCTACTAATAAGAACTTGCTGGAAGTGCATGTGGACGGTCTTTCTTTGACGGCTTTAGTTGAAACTGGAGCTCCGAAGTCTATAATGAGTGCTCGTCTGTGTCGCCGCCTCAAAAGTAGTACTCACGCCTGCCCTAACACAACCTGTCCGTGTCGCCGATGGTGGAACTGTAGCCGCCATTGGAATGTGTACCGCTCGTAATAGCCTCTCCAGCCGCCATGTTCCTGTTTTATTTACCGTGCTCGATAGTTGCCCTCATGACGTCATCTTCGGGATGGACTTCTTTATGACGCATTCTGCCCTTATTGAGTGTTTCGCCAGCACTCTCTCTTTAGAACTTCCTCTTCTCCTGAATTCTAACCCTGAACTCCCGAACAGCCTGTGCACCACTACCTTCTTCCGGATACCACCCAGAGCTCTCAAATTCCTTGAATTGGCAACACCCTCTCCCGTGCCCGACGGTGATCATATCGTCACGCCTTTTCCTTACCTTCACCTGGCGCGTGACTTTACTGTCCCATACTCCGTCGTAACCATGGCCTCAAACCGAACATATTTATTTGTTATCACTTTTGGTTTTATAAAACATGTGCAACCTCAAGGAATTTAAAAAAATAAACCGCAACCGCAAGGAAATAAAAAAATAAAATATCCGTCACCACGCTAAGACCCTTAATTGACAACCACGTCACCAGTTTTGCGGCAGACGTATGTCCCGATCAACCACGTCACTCACAGGCCCACATGCCTGGATGCAAGCCTTACGCTCCATGATGGTCCCGGACCTCGATCCTGAGAATTCAGCCTCGCTCTGCCGCCTTCTGGCTTCATACCACGACAGATTCGACATAGGCAGCCATCAGCTCGGCCAGACTTCACTCGTCAAGCACCGCATTGAAACAGGCGACTCTCATCTCATTCATCGGCGACCATACCGGTTGTCTGCCACCGAGCATCAAGTAATTCAACAAGAAGTTAGTTACCAAGATGTTAGCCAAGGGAATCATTGTACACTCTTGGAGCCCTTGGGCGTCCCCCGTTGGGCTCATTAAAAAAAAGATGGCACGTGACGCTTCTGCGTGGATTACCGCCATCTGAATAGAATCACAAAAAAGGACGTTTACCCTTTACCCCGCATCGACGACGCTCTCAATTGTCTCCATGGCGCCCGATACTTTTCTTCAATAGACCTACGTTCTGGGTACAGGCATATTGCTGTTGACGAATAAGACCAAGATAAGAATGCATTTGCAACTCCAGACGGCCTATATCAGGTCAAGGTTATGCCGTTTTTTTATGCAACGCCCCAGCCACTTTCGAACGCATGATAGACTCTCTGCTGCAAGGGTTCAAATGGTCAACATGTCTCTGTTATCTTGACGATGTTGTATATTCCCCAACATTTGAGACCCACCTTCAGCGTTTGTCAGCTATTCTCGACATATTCCGCACTGCAGGCCTTCAATTATTGTCGTCGAAGTGCCATTTCGGACGCCGGCAAATTACAATGTTGGGTCACCTTGTCGACCCATTTGTTGTGCAGTCGAATCCGGAGAAAATTCATGCAGTCACCAGTTTTCCTTTACTCCAGTCAGTTAAAGACGTCTGTAGTTTTTTAGGACTTTGCTCTTACTTTCGAAGGTTTGTGAAAGGTTTCGCCGCCATCGCTGGACCTCTCACTGAGCTTCTGAAGAAAGGCGTCCCGTTTACCTGGAGCACCGACCAAGCTGCTGCTTTTTCTCATCTAATCATGCTTCTGACGACTCTGCCTATATTGGCTCACTTTGACCCATCTGCTCCGACAGAAGTACGAACCGATGCTAGTGGTCACGGGATTGGAACCATTTTAGCCCAACGCCAATGGGAACACGACCGCGTTGTCGCCTACGCTAGCCGCCTCCTCACAACTGCTGAGCGCCGCTATTCCATTACAGAGCGTGATAGTCTCGCTCTTGTTTGGGCACTCTCAAAGTTCCGCCCGTATATATACGGCACAAATTTCTCTGTAATAACTGACCATCATGCGCTATGTTGTCTTACGTCACCGAAGCATCCTGCTGGCTGGCTCGGGCGCTGGGCTCTGCGACTGCAAGAGTATACCTACACGGTTACGTACAAGTCCGGACGCCTACATCAGGAAGCTGACTGTCTGTTCCGTTACCCGTTTGCTGAGCCAAACACTATACTTGACACCGACACCGGCCCTGGCGTCTTTTCTCTTTCGCAAATGACATGCTACGGTGACGAGCAGCGCCGTTATGCGTCCTTGCGTGTTATCATCTTCAGCGACTCGAATCACCATCTTCCAATCAGTCCCAACACTCGTTCGTGCTCCACGGTGGTGTATTATACCGCAAAAATTTCAAGCAGGATAGAGCGGCCCTGCTGCTCGTCATTCCGAAACACCTTCGCTCGGAATTTCTAAATGAACTCATGACCTTCTGACTGCCAGTCACCTTGGTGTCTCATGCACTTGCGACCGAATACACCGACGCTTCTTCTGGCCAGGGCTTGCACGCTCAGTCAGAAGATACGTTGCGGTTTGTGAGAAAGGTCAGCGCCGCAAAACGCCATCGACACTTCCCGCCGGAAGCCTTCAACCAATGGACATTCCGTCAGAACCGTTCTTCCGCGTAGGCTTGGGCCTTTTCCATTGTCTTCCTCGGGTAACAAGTAGATAGCCATGGCCCCCGACTGCGCCATGCGTTATGCCATCACACCAGCTCTTCCCACAAGCTGCGCCACCGACGTCGCCGACATCCTCCTCAAGGACGTGATTTTGCAACACGGAGCCACACGGCAGCTGCTTACAGACCACGGCCGCACCATTTTGTCGTAGGTGAGAGCCGACATCTTGAAGTCCTGTCAAACGAGACACAAGCTGACTACGTCATACCATCCGCAAACCAATGGGCTCACGAAGCGTCTGAATCAAACGCTTAGAGATATGCTCGCTAAGTGCATTTATACTAACCACACCGACTGGGATCTTGCGTTGCTGTAAGTCACATTTTCCTATAATTCTTCGCGCCATGACACTGTTGGTTAGTGTCCTTTTTTTCCTTTGTTTGGCCGAGAACCAATATTGCCTCTAGACACCTTCATACCGTCCCCTGCGGTACCCACCAGTGAATATGCCATGGACGCTATCTCTCGGGCCACTCACGCACGCGAATTTACCCGTACTCGCCTTCTGACCTCTCAAGAGAAGCAACGGTGTTTGTATGACCAACGACACCGCGACGTACACTTTCCGCCCGGTTTTTCGGTCCTGCTCTGGTCTTCGAGCCGTCAAGTTGGCTTGTCAGAAAAACTGCCTGCTCGCTACACAGGTCCATACCGAGTCCTTCGTGTGGTTACTCCTTTGACATATAAAATTGGTGCTGTCGCCCCATCGCCTTCATATGCCCAACAGGCTACCGATATTGTACATGTTGTACCCTTGAAGCCCTACCTCTATCCTAGTGACGTTGACATTTAGATGCACCGAGACGGCGCTTCTGCCGCGTGGGATTATGCTACATGCATACGAATTGAGATTCTAGGGGGTGATGCGCGTGTGTGCCTGACGAGAAAGACGAAGAGTGGTCTCCGCTCGGTGTCTGGTCTACTGGCCACGCCGCTGCCTCTGCTGGTTTGAAATATATTTCATCCACAGCCTCGTCGATACGGCGTCTCTCTTCCGTAACCATATGATAGCTCCATGCCGTGTGAGAGGCGTTGAAGTCTCTTATTATTATGATCTGGTGGCCATTTGTGTGCTTCCTGATTTCTCGTATGAAGTGATCGAAGTCTGGTAGTTGGTCTCGTGGGGGGCTGTATATGTTGGATATAAAAAGTCTTTCCTGCGTCTTTCGTTCCGGGAGATTCTCTATTAGGGTAAGTTCTGTAAGAGTGTCCTCAATTTCGTGTTTTCGCGTTGAAAGTGCTTTCATGACGAGTATGGCAGTTCGTTGCGTTTGTGCGCAGGTCGCGTACCCTTGCAGTGGTACGTTCTGCGTGTTGGTCTCTTGAAGTACAATGATGTATAGTTGGTTAGGCTTGATCAATTTTTGCAGACTTGCTTGTCGAGGGTGGTATGATCGACAGTTCCATTGCCATATGCGGAAAGTTGATTGCTGGTTCTTGTACTTATGGTTAGGGACTGCCATCTTCGCTCGATTCGATGTCACGCCTGCGATCGCGACTCGGCTAGGCTGAGCGAGAACCATTGTGACTGTTTGCTCGTGCCTTCTTCCGAGTCATTTGGCGTGAGTTGTTCAAGCTGTCGAACAGTGCCTTGCTACGCAAGTTTTCTTCGCATGCGCGATGAAATTGTTGACTCGCGCAGCAATCCCATTAATTTTGACATTAAGCGTAGTGGTCTTTTGTTCAAACATTAAGGCTGTTTTTTATTGCTGACTAAACAATCTTTGCCATCGTGGCGTGCATGGTATTTGTGAAAGATTCTTCTAATTTCATGCACCTTGTGTTCATCAGGACTTGAGCGTCCACCCGGGTCAGCATCGTTCCTGGCTCTGTGCTTGAGTTTGCTTGGTCTTGATATTGTTGTTCTGCTTTGTCCGAATGTCCTTGCTGATGCGTGCACTTATCAAGTATTTTTTCAATCAGCTCTTGTTGTTTTTTTTACTCTGAAGCAGTTCGTTTGTGAGGCTTTGTTGCCTTTGCAGTCGGCTGTGCTGACTCTAGAGCTTTTTTGCTGGTTTTTTAGTTTATATTTGAGAACCTGTATGAATGAGGTGTCCGCCTTCGAGGGGTTTAAATGCCACTGTCATTAGATCCACTTGCCTTGGTAGCGTAGTTCACACGTTTAAATGAATGCTAGCACGTTCGAGAGTGGGAGCGCCTACTGTAACGCAATATTGACTTGGATCTGCTGCGCGTAGAGTCGTAGTAGTAAACAACATTATTAAGGCAGCTGACGGTTTCCTAATTAGCGAGGGCTGTCAGGCAATGCCTGGTCGCCACCTCACCAGCACGTTTGATGACCCGGATCTGGGTGTCCAGGCTTGTAGTTGTGAGGATTCTCTCCCAGGCCTCACTAGAAGGTGACTGTCCTTGGAGGTTTAGTTTGGGAGGGTCATTGCTGCACTCCCAGATGATGTGGTCCAAGTTTGCGGTCTGTGTCTTGCAAAGGGTGCACGTAGATGTGAATAAGGCTGGGTATATGTGTCTGTATATGTACGAGGAAGGAAATGAGTTCGTTTGAAGCCGCCGCCAAGAGATTCATTGAGCTTTGTCTAGTTGAGAGTGTGGGGTGGTCTAGTTTGCCTTGATAGCTTGTATCACTGAGTGATGTCGTGAAAGGTAATGAATGGTTCGGTTGCTTCGGTATCGTGGTTCGAAGTCTGGCCCACCGCTCGGCGTACGAGCCCTCCAGCTTGTCTGTGGGCGGCCTTGTTACCCGGGTTTCCTGCTTGTGCTGGGACCCGGATGAGATGAATTAAATGGGGATCGTCATCGTCGATGCTGCTAGAAGTGGTGTCGTCTGAGGCGTTGCGTGCCGCTTGGGGCAGAGAACGTAGCATTCGCACCATGGTTGGGGAAATAGTGCCACGAGCAAATTAGGTGATGGCAGATTTCAAGTCACTAATGATTGTTTCAAATCCGGCTATTGCGGCGAGTGCTATGGCAGTTTCTTCGGCCTCGGTTGGGTCCTGTGTGCGTATGGAGTGGCACATATCCTGCTAGGCTTTTTATCGACTGGGGTACGTTTCTGTGAGACATTGAAAGCATATGCCTGTTTGGGGGCTGGGTATCTAGTTGCGTCGACGTGAGCCACCTTAGTGTTCGTGCCGTAGGTATTGTGAAAGTTTCTGGCGCGGGCCGATCGTTTACCTTTATGAACGCCGGCCAGCATGTTCTTCGGCCACGGCTGCACAATGAAGTGCTGTCTGATGAGGGGTGATAGCGATACCAAGTTTTGTCCGCTTGGCGACGAGAAAATGCCGATAGGTTGGAGTATCCATCTTCCGGTTTTACTACCACGCAATCGTTCCATTTGGGCGATTCGCTGTGCTTCGATAAGTTCATCTATTGCATTGTAAATTCCAAGGCTCAGAAGGTTCGTGGTCTATGTGGTGCGGGAGAGGTCCAAGGCAATCTTGTGGACTGTGCGAATAAGTCTGTCAACCTTTTCTTTTTCAGCCTTGAGGAGTCGTAGGTACGGTAAGACATTAAAGATTCTTGTGGTTACGAAGGCATTTAATAGCTGCAGAAATTCATTTTCTTTCATGCCATGTTTCCGTGCTGACATTCTTCCTAACAGACGGGCAGTCTGAGTGACGGTGACTGCAAGCCTCTCTAGTGCAATTGTATTGCTCCTGCCGGCTTGTATGTGAAGGCCGACAACGCGCGTGTACTGCACTATCGGTATTTCAGATCCGGTGATCCTGAAAGTGATGGCTGGTAGTGGTGGGTGTTTAACCTTACGGTAGTCAGGAGGACGAAGAAGGATGAGTTCCGAGATTTCCACTGAGCACTCAAGACCCACACGCGCGATGTATTCGGTCACTGTCTCCAGAGCATGTTGCAGTGGCTTCTCGATCGGTCTGTCGGAGCCGCTAGTGGTCCATGCCATTATGTCGCCTGCGTATAGGGCGTGTCGGATGTTGGGTATGCGGTTTATGAACTGTGGCAGTTGGCTAAATAAAAGGTTGAAGAGGAAAGGTGAAATAACGGCGCCTTGTTGCGTGCCTTTGTTGGATAGGGCGAATCGCTTCGTGGCGCTGCTGTCATTCAGAAAAAGTTCCACAGTGCGGCCTTCTAAGAAGGAGCGCACGTAGTTGTAGATGCGTTCCCCAGCGTTTGTTGAAGCAAGTGCTGGGCCATCGCTTGATGTGTCACATTATCGAACGCTTTGCTTAACTCAATGCCTAGCATTGCTCGTGTGCCCGGACGTACAGGGCCTTTCAATAGATCGTGGTAGATTTGTACCAGGACGTCTTGAGTAGATAAGTGGGCGCGAAAACCGAGAATGTTCAGAAGGGAAAGGTATTGCTCTGTGGAAGTGTTTCTAGCTGAGCAAGTACGACGTGCTCAAAACGTTTGCCAAGGCATGAAGTTAACGAGATGGGGCAAAGATTTGATAAATCTGCCTTTTCCAGGCTTTGGTATAAAAACTATTTTCGCGTGCTTTCATTCTTCTGGCATATTGCCGGCATGCCAGCAGTCGTTGAAATATTCTGTGAGGGCAGTTACTAACCTTCCTTCAAGGTTGCGGATTGTTTTGTTGGAGACGCCGGCTGGAACTGGTGCCGAAATTGTGTAAAGCTTTAGAATGGCTGCATACACTTCGGCTTCTTTGATGTTGGCATCAAGAGTTGGGTTTGGTTTACCTACAAAAGGTGGTAGTGGTATCGTTGGTTGGTGGGCTTGGTTGATGTATTTGTACGCCAGGTCGGTTAGTAGATGGATGAATGAATGAATCATCTTTATTGCACTCGTATCTTATACACAATAAGCACAAACTGTATAGTCCCATAGCCAAAGGCTAGTGCGGGTCCCATTGAAAGTATACATAACTGATACTGTAGTTGTTCTAATTAAAACTAAAGAGAAGTAAACAATTCAGATTTGATATCATCATACAAGAAGTAAAGGTTATCTGCTAACAACAGTCACTTGAATTCGATTGAACATAGAAAAAAGGGAAAGTACATAACTTTTAGTAAACACAAATATATGGTGATTAGTGGAAAACAGAACAGAAGAATGACACTTGTAGTTTCAATTATCAATAGTAGTTATCTTATATCTTGGTCTGATCCGGGGTGTTGGCGGCAAGTCGCTTAAGTCTGTGCCGCGCGGCTGTTTTCGAGTCGTCGGGATCCAGTACACTTGGTGCAACTGGTACCACGTCTTCTTGTTGCCTAGCTGTCCATTGAGTCCATTGCTGAGACCAGTGCAGAGCTGTCCAATGAGTCCGTGGCCCCATTGTTGGCGGGCGAGGCAGGTACTGTGTCACTCGATTTCTTCAGAGAGGGTCTGTATGTGGCGACGCAGTTTCTTGTTGTAGCATTGCTTCTGCTATCTGTGCAGAAGGCTTGGGTGTGCGTCCCGCATGTGGAGAAGATGAGAGTCTGTGACAGGCATTTCCTCTGCTGCTTTACTTTCGCGCGTTGTTCATCGCACGTAGTCGTTCAGTGAGGTTGTCCATTCTTTGAGATTTGTTATGCGTTCCATGGCTTCACTTTCGCGGAAGTCTCTAAATTTGGACCTCTCCGTGATTCTAGCGAGTGCTTTGTGTACTCTCTTGGCATCGAACGTCTGTACCAGGGTGGGAATGATGTAGTGGTCACCAAGTGCGAGTTCAAAGGTGTTCTACCATATGGCCTGCGCACTATTCTTGCAGTATGCGAGATTGGGTGACGTGTCCCTACACACGCTGTTTCTTATGCATGTAGGTGACTGCTGCAGGCCATTTAGTAGAGTTAGATGGAGGTCCTGACTTAGTTGCCATAGCTTCTTGCCTCGTTTGTTTGCCTGCAGGTGGCCGCAGTCAGGGTGCCTGGCGTTGAAATCTCCCAGTATAAGATGTTGGGCGCCTCGAGATAGCGATGTGGTTTTCTGGAAGAGCCGGTGTAAGTCATGGGCGGGTGCCTGGGGTGCGCAATATAAGTTGAAGATAAAGACTGACCGATGCGAGCGTTTTCGAGGAAGAATTTCCACAACCATGTGTGGAATTTCCGGGAATTCTAAGCCGTGTTGTTTCGCCGTGAGGCTCTTGTGGACGAGCGACCTGTACTTGGGGCTTCTTGGTTGTGCAGGTCGCTGAATTGTTGGAAAGCGATCTAACCCGGGAGTTAGATAGCAGCTGTTGTTTCCTGTAGTGCGATGACGTCTGGAGGCGTTTGACAATTCGGCAGTTGTGTTTCTCGTACGGGTAGCTGCAGGTGGGCTTTCTTTTTGCGGAAGTTCCAGCAGTTTCAATGCCATATAGTCAAGTGGGTGTTGGTCATGATGTGTCAGCTGAAGCATTACTTGAGTGAGCTGTGAGTTAGGTGGGCTAGGTGGGAGAGTGAGAGGACACTCTGTTGCGTATGATAGCTAGTGCTCTGGCCATGCTTTGTTCAATTACTGCACAACTGGTGTCTGGGGCAGTTCTGGGTGCTTCTAATCAGGCTACGGTGTTGTTTACTGTGGCTTCCATGTTTGAGAATTGTGTCTCTATGTTCATTAGGCGTGAGTCTACGGTTGCGAAGGCTTCTGTTACGGCGGCGCGAACGGCATCAGCGACCGTGATATGGACTGTCGTGCGGAGCGCTTTGGCAACGGATGCGTTAACTCTTTGAATACTTCTCACCGCGTGTCCTCTTCAGATTGCAGCGTTTCCGTGGAAGTCGTTGCCTTACGTTTGGCTGCTGCGGCTGGTTGCGGCTGTGCAGTTGAATTATGCATGGACTGGCTGGCCTTTGTAAGTCTGCTTTCTAGAGAGTGGTTCTTTGCAAGCAGCGTTTGGATCTGAGCTTGTTGAGTCGCCATTTGAGATTTCAACGCACTGATTGTTTGCGTAAGTTTCTTGACAAGCGGGTCATGCGTCGAGGCGCTCGATTTCGATGGTTGCGGGTGAGAGGATGGAAGCGGAGACGCTGGGCTTTGCGCCCAAGCCACACTAGAGTTGCTTGGTGATGCTTTTGATAAATCGGCACGCAAAATGTGACTTCATGATCGGGTTCTTGATTTCGACCTTGAGTTGGAGGTTGCTTGATCATGACGAGATCGTGGCTTCGATCGGCTGTCTCGTTTTGTCAGCGTTTGTGATGACCCGAGACTAGGGTAGTTACACTCGTCCAAGGCAGGAGGGCTATCGTCATTTGAGGTTGGCTGCGTCACTGGTGACTCGGTTTGTAGCGTCTTTTCTGCTTGTGCAGCGTTAAGGGGTTCAGGCTTTTTGGCGAAGTGGTACACGCATCTTGAGCTGTTAGTCATGTGTCCTCCTTGACGGACGATACAGCGCGCTTTGCATGCTGCTGGCGTTCCTTGCGGTGGTGGCTCGTGGTCTTCTCCGCAACGCGGGCAGCGTCGGTTCCTAGGTTGAGGGCACACATCTAAGCGGTGCCCGTTCTTCCGGCAGTTGAAGCATGCGTCTATTTTAGGATAGAAAGGGTTTCTCGAATGAGACCTCCACGGTGTAAAAGCCATCTAGGTAGGTGGTCCCCAAGCAGCGTTATAAGTAAATTATTCGTTTTTTCCTTGCGTACAAGACACCCTACCTAGTCAAGCGCCGACAGTGGGAACGTAGAATGCGCGAAGAGGCTGAGGCCGCCTACAGCAGTAGCAGCACCGTCAACGACGGGGAAAAGGGCTACGGACGACGCCACGCACCAAGACGACGTAGCGGCAACAGTCGATCGGCCTCGAGGGAGACCTGCGCGCGGCGCCCCACTCGCTCCCGTACTCGTTCTCGAGCCCGCTCTCGCAGCGTCTCCCGACGCCGTTCAGCGAAGCCTCTCAGCACGTCGACGGCCCGAGCCAACCACACAGCTGCAGCCAAAGGCGGAGCAGAGGTTGACCCCCATAAATTGAGGTGGGTGGACGTCGCCTCCGGACGCGCGCCTAGCTTACCGCTAACGCGAACCGAGACTGCCATTGATAGAAACGCAGATGTAGACACACGCGGCAACTCTGCTTACAAACGCAACAGCGACCCAGAAAGTGTAATGCAGAAACGATTGGATAAATTCAATTCAATAATCCAAAAACTACAGCAGGAAAATGCAAGGTTAAGAAACGAAATTGCAACGTTGAAGGGGGAGGCCCCGACAGTTCCCTTTCCTCCTCCTCCTCCAAATAAACCCGTCGCAGCCGACGCGGCTGCTAGTACAGCCGAGAGTGTGGAGGAAGTCATGGAGGCTCTAGACGCGCACCCCGCCCCCACTAAACGTAAGGCCCTTGACCCGGAACAATTCGACGTCAAATCGCAGAAACGCGAAGAGAAACTCCGCGAACGAGTCGATAGACTCGATGACAAGGTAGACGCGATGATTACACAACACGCGCAGCAAACCAAGCAACTTAACAACGCAATTGCTCAGCAAACCGCACAAACCTAACAGTTGAGCATTGCAATATCTTAGCTCACAAAAATGGTCGCGACGCTGCAAACGCGCATAGACAATATCGAAATGCGGCTTCCGGGCGCAGTGGGTCGCCCAGTACGAACGACTGGGAAACCGTACTTTAGGGCGTTACCCGACGAAGAGGCGCAGGATCAGCTGGACGGCAAATCATAACACGTACAGTCACCATGGCTCGACACGAAACCACACAAACACAACGCCCACAACAGCATAACACACGGAACACGTTCACTATCTGGCAGTGGAACTGCAGGGGGTACAGGAGGAAACGGGCGCTTCTCCAACAATTCTTACGTAGCCGACAACGACCGGACGTAATACTATTGCAGGAAACCAATGACCCGATCAAGCTGGCGGGGTACAAATCTATAGACGAAGCTGTGACCGCGGGAGCTCCACCTGCCGCTGCAACGCTAGTGCGACGCAACCTCACCGTGGCGCAACGCGAACTTATGAAGGTTAGAATACCGCATGTATTCATGGAGCTCATCCCGACGAAAGGGCGCGGCCCTGGCCTGTTTGTGCTGAACGTGTACAGCAGACCCAAAGCCAGACACCGCTTTAGCACGTTACTGCGAGAGGCGTGCGAGGCAGCTGCCGACGGGCCCTTGCTCATCGTGGGCACCTTCAACGCACCCCACGCGGCGTGAGGGTACGGCTACAAAACGCCAAAAGGTAAGCGCCTTTGGGACGATGCGCAGAATGAGGGCCTCGAGCTCATCACAGACCCTTCCGCGCCTACGCACAGGGGCAACAGCGTATGTGCAGACACCTCACCCGACCTCACATTAACCAGGAACGTTGCTAGCGCGCGATGGCACAGTACACAGGAGCACCTGGGTAGCGATCACTCAGTGATCGAGATCCAGGTCGACGCTGAACTTCACCACCGCGTTCATCGAGAAGGTACTAAGGGCAAGAACCACCGGCTTGTGGATTGGGACGCGTTTCGCAAAGTCCGGAAAGAGCAGAATTGTGGCAGTGTGGCTATTGAGGATATAGATAGCTTGACTGCGACGCTCAAGGGAGATTTAGAAGCGGCGACGCGGGAGGTTCCGCCAGAAGCACAGCTCGAAGTGGTAGACAGCAAACTCCTACACATGTGGGAAGCCAAGCGCATCCTGCAAGACAGGTGGAAGCGTCAACGCAACAATCAAACGCTGCGCAGACACATAGCACGGCTAAGCAGGGACATGGAAGAGCACGTGTCACAGGTATGCAAAACGCAATGGGAAGAGATCTGCAATGGGATGGAGCACCAGCTGGGACGGGCCAAGGCGTGGCATCTCCTCCGGCACCTCTTGGATTCGGAGGAGACGAAAACATCGCACGCACATAAGCTTAACAAGTTGCAGCACGACTACAAAGGCACCCACGCGGACTTTCTAGATGACGTGCGAAGCCGTTACTTTCAGTCACGTAGCCCTCTCGCGCACTCGGCATACGCCTGGGAGGGTGAGGGTAACGCAAAGCCAGACGAGGTCTTCAGCGTTGCAGAGGTGAGGGCAGTGCTGTACAGGCTAAACACAAAGTCGGCGCCGGGCCCGGACGGGATAACCAACAAAGCGCTACGTAACTTGGACGATGAGTCGATAGAACAACTGTCGGCTTACATGAACGAGTGCTGAAATGCGGGCGCTATACCGAACTCGTGGAAAACGGCGCGCATAATTATGATCCCCAAACCGGGCAAACGAGTACAGATTGACAACCTTCGACCGAGTTCCCTGACGTCCTGCGTTGGTAAGGTCATGGAACATGTGGTTCTCGCTCGTCTTACCAACTACCTCGAGAACCGAAACATGCTCCCACACACGATGCTGGGTTTCCGTCGTAACCTTTCCATGCAGGACGTTATGCTTCAACTCAAGCACGATATCGTAGATTTTCCCACGCGATCCACTAAAGCGATACTCGGGCTCGACCTCAAAAAGGCGTTCGACAACGTTAGCCATGCTGCGATACTTGAAAGTATGCAAGCGTTGGGACTGGGCGAGAGAACGTACCACTACGTACGGGATTTTCTTACGGGCCGCCGGGCCCGATTAGCGATCGGCGGACTAGAATCACAAGACATATACATGGGTTGTACGGGCACGCGGCAGGGCTCCGTAATCTCGCCCATGCTCTTTAACCTCGTGCTTGTCGGATTACCACGAAAACTCGCTGAGATAGAAGGCCTCCGCCATAGCTTGTACGCCGATGATATCACCCTCTGGGTTGCCGAGGGAAATGACGGCCACGTAGAGCAAACGCTGCAGGAAGCCGTCGACGTGGTGCTGGACTACCTTCACGACACTGGCCTCGAACGTTCTGCCGCTAAATTGGAGCTCCTGTTCTATAGACCCTCGCGCAGAGGCCATAAACCCAAGAACACCGATTCCGCATTCGAGTGCACATATAGAGAAATTAATGTACGCACATCAGACGGTGCTGTCATCCCACAACTTAACACCATTAGGGTACTGGGCTTGCGCCTGTCCGCCAACGGCCACAACGGTGAAACCGTTCGCAGACTAGAGGGCGCGGTCAATGAAACAATCCGGTTGCTGAAACGAATAAAAACTCGGCATAGCGAAATGAAAGAAAGCAATACCATTTGCCTGGTACATGCTTTCGTTATGAACCATATAACGTATGTCGCCTCCTACCTCCAGTGGCAGGCAACTGAACGCACCAAATAAGATTGTCTCATCCGCAAGGCGTAAAAACGCGCAATTGTATTACCGGCCACTACCAGCACGTAAAAACTTCTCGAGCTGGGGTTGCACAATACTCTAGATGAGATAATCGAAGCACACAACATCGCCCAGTACGAACGTCTGGCGAAGACCAAAACTGGTCGACACATCCTCGAGACACTGGGTATCAACTACCATACGCAGCGCGGCGAAAAGGTCGGGATACCCAGACGTATTCGCGAGCGCATCGTCGTTCTGCCGTTGCCTAAGAACATGCACCCGACACATCACATCGGTCGGCGCAACAGGCGCGCCTAAGACCTTGAAAAGAAATTCGGCAATAGCAAAGACACAGTTTACGTGGACGCGGCCCGTTACGACTGCCACCGCGGCTTCGTGGTCGCAATCACGGATCATGTAGGAATTAGCGTCACGAGTGCGACGATAGGCACGGAAGAGACGGAGGCGGCCGAAGAAGCTGCCATAGCCCTCGCGATAGCCACCACGGACGCCGAGGTGATAATAGGCGACTCGCAGGCGGTGATTTGCAACAACGCCAGCGGCCGGATCTCCCGCGAAGCGGCCCGCATTCTCCAAACTCACGAACGCAATGTCTGCCGCAAAAAAGACAGTTTCCTCGTATGGACCCCCGCCCACACGGACCCTCCGCTTGCGGGCAACGCGACTGCCCACGCCACGGCTCGAGGATTTACACGCCGAGCTGCGATGCCTGCCGACAGTCCCGATGTCTCGCACACTTCGACAGCGATGCGAGACTGGACGTGGGGGGATCGCATGACCACTTTCAGAGACATCACGCAACACTACAGACTGAACAGATGCAAATATCCACCACCCCACGCGAAACTAAACTAGAAACAGCAGGTTGCCTGGAGACAACTACAGACACACACGTACCCGAATCCGGTGATCCTTCGCCTCTGCTACCCAGGCATTTATACGTCCGACGCGTGTAAGGCGTGCGGAGCCAGAGCGACACTGCAGCACATGCTGTGGAAGTGTACCGGCAATGCGCAGCAGTCCCCTACGAACCCGGTAGTCATGGCAGTCTCGAACCGCGAGGCGCAATGGGAGGCGGCTCTGCTCAGCCACGACCTTGCCGATCAACTGTGGGCCGTGCGGCAAGCCCAGGATGCCGCCCGGGTCCAAGGACTCGAGGCCGTCACCTAGGCCGGGGTGCTTCTAGCCCCACCCCGCTCAATGACGCCGGACATGTTCAATAAAGTTTTTACTCACTCACTCCCTTGCGTCTCCCACCTACTATTTGGTAGTCAGGGTTGCTTTCTTGAAGGTCCTTCAGCGTCTCATCATCAGTGGGGATTGTGTGGGCGCAAAAAGCGATGCCTCGTATTGCGTTGTCTGGTGGTGGGGCGTACGTGTGTAGCTCAATCTGATGGTCTTCTCCGAGAAGGTTTGACCTAATCGGTTGGTATGCGATTGCTCGGTCGGTCGTAGCCACACTAATGGTGAAAGTGTTCTTCCTTGGGTGTATGCGTATTTGGTCACGCTTGGCGGGGTCCAGGTCACACAGAGATGCCGCTTTAAACAGTGCTCTTTGCAAGTATCCAGCTGATGTGCACGTGAGGTCGATGGGTGTGTTGGCCTGACCCACGATGTGGTACGTGTAAGATGGCAGTCTTGGCAAGGGATGGCATTTCAGTTTCAGTGGAAGCCAGGGGGTTAGTGGAGTTTTGGGGGCTTTGCTTGCTTGCGCGTCGTTCATTTGGGCTTGTTGCTTCAGTGCCAGGGGACGTTTTGCCTGGGCTCGAAAACCTTGAGGTGGTGTCCAGGAATCGTCTCACCATTCAACGAGAGAGCTTTCGACGCCGTTAACCTCGACTTCCATGTCCGCCGGTGTCCCGGAGGCCGCGAGAGTGGCGTCCGTTGCAGCGTCCCTAGGCCTAGGCGATCAGTGCTGGGGCTTGCCGGCATGGCCTAAAAAGCTGAAAAGCTTGCTTGAAAATGGCGACCGATATATATTGGAAAGTTGTATCCTCGGGACTGGTATGACTTGCGGAAACCGTTCGTATAAGAATCATTGAGCTATAGGCACGTCTTCCAACTGAAGAATCGGAAAAAACCGAAGTTCGGTGCTGACGCGTCTAATCACTTCAAGCGCTCGCCGCTTCTACCCTGCTGCGTGTAGAGATGGAACACGTGCGAGTACGGAAGCGCGAACTTGAACGCAACATTGACTTGGATCTGCTGCGCGTAGAGACGCGGCCCTCATTGTTACTGTTACCTCCAATTCACACTGAAGGATCTGTTTTTACAGTGGCGGGAGCCCCGCCACGGTGGTCTGGTCGCTAAGGTACTCGGCTACTGACCCACAGGTCACGGGATGAAATCCCGGCTGCGGCGGCTGCATTTCGGATGGACGCGGAAATGTTGTAGGCCCGTGTGCTCAGATTTTGGTGCACGTTAAAGAACCCCAGGTAGTCGAAACTCCCCGAGCCCTCCACTACAGCGTCTCTCACAATTATATGGCGGTATTGGGACGCTGAACATCAAATATCGATCAATCAATCAATCAGCCAATCAATCAATCGATCAATACAGAGACCGAGATTCCCCTGCCGCCAAAACGCACTGTCCTTCGCACTGGACGCGCTCCACACCACCAAATATGCCATCTACCACGGGGCCAACGCGGAATGAATGCGCTGTCACCCGGTTGTTTTTGTGGTTCGCAAACACCACTACACTAACCGGAAGTTTTGTCTTCGATGATTATCGTACGCAGGAAGCAAAAAGAAACAGTTCTTTTCACTTTGCTGGCGAGTCGCTGTTTTGTGATGCTTGAAGAGCAGGAAAAAAACTGCCGACAGCAGCAGCGTTGGTAGGTTAGTCTTGCTCGGCTAGACCGCGACAAGCTCCGTCACGCCAAAGATAAGATTGGTCACGTCTTCTACGAAATAGGGGCATGAAGTAGGCACAGAAAGGGTAAGACTACAGTGTGTTACAATGTTCAGTCACGTGCACTGCGACTTGACAAGTGAGTAAGGCTTGGCCGCCAATTCTAAAAATTTCTTGACTAGCGCTCCTATTGGTACGCGGCGAACAATTCGGCAGCAGACGCCGTGAAAATCGGTTTGAGAGCGATCGGTGCGGAAAGGGCCCTTTCAACGGATCTCGCCATCGCCGAATCTGAATCGGAGCACTTTCGGTGGCCGGAATGCCCAGTGTGAACACCACCTTGATGTAGCGGCCGAAATGTTAACCTTAGGGAAATCTTCCCCGCTGGCGTTCCAGTTGTTGTCTATTTCTTGAAGCCTGTTGAGGTGCAGTTGTCTTACGTTGTAGGGTGGTGGACTTGGCTTTAGTCTCCTTTTGCACTCCTTACTTGCATTTTTGTGTCCTTCTTCGCAGATCTTGCAGATGGGTGCACATTCTTGTCTCTGCGTTTGTCCAGTCTTGTCGCATTTATAGCAGAAATCTGGCATAGGTTTCGGATAGACTTGTGGCGGTGACCCCTATTGCATTGCCCCAAGTTCGGCAATACTGCACTGACTTACAATATAGTCTGTATTCGAAGTCAACGGTCTGGAAATATACGTTGTAGGAAACGTGCGGTCCTTCAAAAAAGATGACTGCCGTCGTCAATTGACCTTGCATTCGGGCGTTAAGAACTGTGTGTCTTGTCGGTGTGCGAATTCACCATTAGTTATGCGGTGCTCGTATCGTGTATCAAGCCACTGATGACGGCTCTGGAGACAGTCCGGTGTTCTGATGTTGCCATTCACAGTGTATAAATTTCCTCCAAGCTGTATTTTCTGGATGCTTATCAGCTTTTTGGCGTCTTCTTTGGCGGCGGTGCTTGCGATGATTAGGTTTTCGATTGTCTGGACTTGTACGCGTACCTTGTCGTTGAATTCTTTCTGTGATCGTCCACTCACTCTACCGATGGCATGCATGATGGCGACGGTGTTTGATTTAGCGAGTTCTAGCCCTGCTTGCAGATGATAGACGATCTTAAAGCCGTCGAAAGGCAGGGGTGGCGTATTGGGCATGCGATATTGCTGTGATTGTGATGGGTTCAGCGTCTGCTCCATGATAGGTCGGTGAATTGTGGGTGAGTTTGCCGGTGTTCCTACATTTATGGTAATCCTTTTGCATTTCTTACTTCTAGTGATCCACGCGCTTTGCGTTGCGATAGTTCTGTCGCTACCAGTGTCATAGGTGCATGAATTTTCTGTTTCGTTGTTCTTGCTGGTTTCTTGGCATTTCGCTTGCTGTGGCTGCTTCTTGGCTCATACAACGGGCTCTTCGCCAAGGCGAGTGCGAGCTCTCGTGAGGAGCCGACAATTACGCCTGATCAGGCGCCGCGCAGCTGGTATCGCAATGGTGTGCAAGAGCAAGCTAAGCGTTAGGCGTAATCAAGGAGACGAATGCTTGTCGGTAATCAAGTTTTATATCTTGAAACAGGCTGCACTCACCAGTATGGAGCGAGTATCTGCCGATTCATCGCCTCTTACCGGTTGCACCAGTGCAAAACATGGGTTCGTCACTGGCCTTGTCCCGGGTTGAGAGCGCGAAAAGCAGGAGTCCATGTGAGGTAAGCGTGCTTCGAACGGCCCCTTAGCAGAAACTAAAGTTCGATTAAAGTTGAAAAAACACAGTATTCGGCGTTACTGCGTGCGAGAGTGTAAAGCCACCACCACAGGACTTTATACACCTGGCCATTTTGGTAGTGATCAAGCGGCAATGCCATGCGTGCAAGATTACCCTGAGCAGTGGTGTTACGCTGGTAATTCTACTGGAGAGGAAGAGCCACTTGAGCATTGTGGAGATATTCCGAAGCGGGAGGAACAACCGACAGAGCAGTATCAAGCGATAATCATTCCCGAAAGTCGGAATTGTGGAAGCTGTTACATGAACGATAAGATTGAAGAAGATGAACGCGCTACGTTCAGTGAACAAACAAGGAAGCGGGCAAATGAAGAGCCCGCCTACAGTTTGCCCACAAGAAACGATGGCTTCTTTGATCTCCTCGGTGGCGAAGCCAGCAGTCCTGTGTTGGCGGTGGTGCCCCCGTCGTTGTTTGCCCAGGCGTGACGTTAGAGCTTCGTTCCCTTCACTTTCGAAAAATGGCAATGCCGGAACAAAACAACGAGATGGTCGCCTAGAAACGCTAGTAAAAACTTTCTTTCTGCCTCCAAAACTGAAGCGAAGGGTCCTGGAAATGGAGCCGCAACAGAACCACCATGCAAACCAAGCCCTCAAACATATTCATACGGAGCAGCGGGAGAGCAAGGCACAGGGTGTGAGCCACAGTAAAAAACGTCGCTGCAGGGACCAAGGCACCTCATGGAGAAGACTTGAAAACGCTGCAGTTAATGGTCTGCAGGATAACCTTAGTTCGCAATACACCCGCAACGTCACTCCGAGATGGAGACGATGGAGATGGAAGCGCTCGCATCGTTTCCATGTTGCCTCAGCAGGCTTCATCTGAGATTGCCGCAGACGTGGTGACAGTAGAAGAGCACGTGTCCAAATTACGAACTGTATCACAGATGAGACTTCAGTGAAAAACACCTGCTCCGTACTTTTTCACTCTGCCACGTGGGGAACCACCTGATATAGGAACTGTATCTGTCAGAAGTAGCGAAATGACTTTCTTAGAGCTTACGTTCCCTCTTTCTATAAGGTAGAGGAAAATAAAGAAGCGGGGCAGGGGCTTGGGGAGCCCAGAGACCCAGAGAAAGAGAAGAAAGAAGTAGGAAGGCCCTGATCAACTAAACGTGCCTCCGGCCACGCTCGACCATTCTTGCAGTAGCTGGCCCCTTCGGACTCTTTCGGACAGCAGTTTGGCTGAGCCATGGGTGAATTTGACCTGTTGAAACTAGCTGCTGACGTTGCCTATTACTTTATTAGGCGATCGAATCAGTGCTAATGTCTAATTTTTCTCCTGTCCAAGGGAATAGCAGCCCTTGGTCATCCTCCTAGTCAAATGATGACTCGCCATTGGAATATTTTTTTTCCGCCTGCAGTAGTGTTGACAGCATCCCTGTCGCGCTGGTGCCCTCGAGTGGTGGATTTATTAAGCTCAACAACCCATAGGCGATCCATGTAGATTTGCAAGCCATGACGCAGCACTTTCTGCTGATAAGTGTTGTTCGTCATTTCAGAAGAAATGTTTTGGTATGCAGATTGTCAGATCCTTCGTGCGTTTCTGACAGCCTGAAATGCAAGACATTTGCTTCGGTCTCAGTAAGTGCAGTTATTCCGCCTCATTTAGCGTGCACTAAAGGAATTGTACGAGGAGTCGACTCCAGATTAACGCCCGCTGAGATTCTGGAAAAGCTGTCTGATGCTGGGGTCATAGCTGTGTACCGTTGCAACCGATTAGTTAACGGTGAGAAAGTCCCCACTGAGTGCGTTATTCCTACCTTTGTCGGCACTTCCTGTCCATCCAAATTGAAAATATGGCCGCTCATTTTCAGAGTCGAACGTCTCGTTTTTCGTCCTCTCTAATGTCAAAACTGTTAGCGTTTTGGTCACAGTGTAGGGGGCTGTAAATCAAATTCACATTGCCGGATCTGTGGCGATACCCATCCATCGAAGGAGTGCTACGCCAAAACTGAAAAGTGCTGCCTCCGTGCAGGAAATCATGCGGCCGATTACCTGAACTGCACCACAAGGTCCAATGAAAAGCAACTGCTAGAAATCATGGGCAGACGTGGTTGCTCGTGACGAGAAGCAATAACAGTTGTGAAGGATAGGGCCTTTGGATTGCAGAAGTCATTCGAGGCACGAACAACTAAGTGAGACGAAGGTTTTGAATCCCATTGAAGCTGCAGTAGAAAAGGCAATGTCGAAAGCACTGGAACACATAGTTACGAGCGTAAGTGAGTGCATGTCTCAAGTGTTTTGCTCACAGATGACACAGCTCATTTCTGCAGTCGCAGTACCGATAGCCAAGTCGGCACCTTGTGCAGTGGAAGAGATACCGAATTTAGCCCCACAGCGGCAATCCCGAGAGGAGAAAACCCCAATTTTGTCGGTACCTTCTAAGTCAACCCACGCGGTAGATCAGAATGAAATGAACGTATGCCGAGATTTCCGGCGTCAGAAGCGCACTAGATCTCCTGTAAAATCTCCTCTCCCAAACTCAAAACCTAAACAGGGCAACATTAATGCCAGTGCACTTAATAAAGAAAATATTTTAATTGCTGCCATTGCTGAAGTGTTTTGCTTGTCAACATTGATAACTTGAAAGTAGTACAGTGGAATTGTAGGTCTTTGATTTCTGCTTCTACTGACTTACTTTGCACAATTATTCAATTATAACCGGATATAATCTTATTACAAGAAACCTGGCTTAACTCCGCTAAGAATTATCATGTAAACAATTTTAGAGCGTTTCGGCTAGATCGTCCATCACTAGGAGGTAGTCTAATTATACTAGTCTCGCGAAAATTTTGCCGCACAGCGAGCATAGCGTTTCAGCTTATGCCCTAAGATTGTGAAATTTTGACAATCGACCTCATTCTGCCAGGACGCCTTTTTCACTTATAAAAGCATATTTTTCTACGGGTTCACATAATACTAACAATTAGATACTGCCTTAGCTAATTTCAAGAAGGATTTCCTCCTGACTGGTGATTTCAACTCGCATCATGTTTCGGGGGAACTTCGAACAGACCCTTTCGATACTCTTCTGTGGGATTGGATGAATAATAAAAACCCTACCTGCCTAAATGAAAGACAGCCTACATTTATTCGCGGGCGGACACGATGGGTATTAGATCTTAGGTCTTGCAGCTCGAGTGTTTCAATAAAGTCTTGGAAAACAATTGATTTCTCTTCAAACAGTGACCATCTTCCTGTATACTTTGGAACCCCATGTCCTGTGAAATCTATTGAAAGCACAGAGAAAACATTGATCAATTACAAAAAAAATTTAAAGACTGCTTGCGTTCAAATAATAGGGCAGTGTCCAGTGGTCGATATGAAGACCTCGGCAGAAATGTCTGCTCTGCTTCAGGAATCTCCAAGAACACTTATGAATTTGTAATTGCTTCGGCGACAACCAAAAGTGCCCAACCTAGTAGATGGTGTCATAATGAGTGCACACGAGACTATAGAAGAAGAAAAGCTGCATGGAATAGACTTCATGTATACAGAGTCCGAAAAATTGGAAGGATTGTCAGTTCATTGCGGCTACATTTAAACGCATTGTATCGCGAGCCAAAGAGCTATATGACCAAGAACATTTTGAGTACCTGTCTAAATCGAATAAAAAACGTGCTTTATTCAATTTCCTTCGTGGTAGGAAGGAGATCCTTATACCAGGTAACGTTGACTCAGTAGTTCACACCTCAGAAAAACTACAGGAATGAATAAATGAATTGGCTGAAGGATTAGAAAACAGGTTCTCAACGCGTCTTCCTTATTCGGCTTACACAACAGCCATCTATGACTTCACAGAAATATCGACTTCCGAAATTAATTAGGCTATGCAAAGATTGCCAAATGCAGCACCAGGCCCCGATGGAATAACAAATACAATGCTAAAAACACTACAATGGGAATATCCAAATGTTCTTTTAGGTCTCGTCAATTATTCTCTTAGAAGAACATGGATCCCTTCTGAATGGAAGATGGCGAAAATTATACCATTGCTTAAGTAGCAGGGGGCAGACTATAATTTAGACAGCACCAGGGATACCCTGGTAGAACGACGAAGAAAGCTGCGCCTGAAGCTTTTTCATTCCATTTATTATGGTACGATTAACATACAGAGAGACATGTACATAATACCGCCTAACTATAGGTCCCAACGCGTGGACCATGAGCGAAAAGTAAGAGAGGTTCTATGCCGCACGGAACTTTTTAAGAAATCTTTCTTTCCAAAAACAATCCACGACTGGAATAGGTTACCTGCTGACATCGTCAACGTAGTTTCGAATGAGATGTTTTTTGCCCTGCTGAAATGATTGTTTCTTTGATCTTTTTAAGACGTACTGTATGTATTACTGTTCTTATCTTTTGTTCTTCTTTTCTTTTGTCCTCACACTGTATGCAGAAGAGAATTGTGGCTATACTCCGATATCAAATCACTTATTTTTTCTGTTGAAGTGACTCAACCTTGTAGTGTTCTTGTTTCTCACATATACTGCATACTGCTGTGAATAACTTATGTTGTCGATCTGCTGTAGCTGTTGTTGTTGCTATTACCGTTTTCCACGCTTTATATATGACAAAATATTGAACTGTCCAGACTGACTGTAAACCCCTCCCTCACTGTAATGCCTCTGGCGCTGTGGGTACTAAATAAATAAATAAATAAATAAATACGACCGCTGGCCTTAACATTTAACGTAGTAAAACTCATTGAAAGGGTACTTCATGGTAGTATATTTGGTTTATAATGAGAATTAACTGTTGGATTCTTCCCCAAATGGACTTTAGATCTAGATATTCCATATAGCATGCACATGTAGATCTGGAATGTCTTATTCATAGTGCCCGTCACAAAATGCAGTATGCGGCTTTAGTAACGTTAGACATATGTAAAGCATACGATGGTGTAGAGAATTCTATCTTGATTAATCAGTTATGAAGTCATGGTCTTTCACCTTACAAAGTAGCATGGGTGACGAAATTATTAAGTGGAAGAGGATTCTATTGTGATCAAGGCGGTTTCGATTCCTGTAAGCACAAACAACCCGAGGTGTGCCTCAAGTGTCAGTACTGTCTCCCGTATTATTCAACATATTGCTTAGTACCATCCCCGTTCCGCCAGATGTGAAAACCTATGTTTATGCCGACGACATTGCTTTCTCTGCTATGCCACTTGACTTTCACTGTGTTTACACGATCTTGCAAGCATATCTAAATAAAATAGAACATTGGCTTGATGGATTTATGTTGAACCTGAATACCAGTAAATGTGCTATTGTCGTTCTTCCTGTCCAAGATCCTGTGCACATATCTATTATTTACAAGCTTCCAGATATCCCACAAGTACAATCATTGAAATACTTTGGAGTTATTTATAATGAACATCTCAATTGGCGCCCTCACATTGAATACATTGTGACAAAAGCAATAAGCGCAAAGGGCGTATTGCGGACGTTGAGTAGTTGTAGATCAGGCATGATAAGTAAGGCACTTTTGACTATATATAAATTATATGTCCGACCTGTGTTAGAGTTTGGCTGCGTTCTTTTTTCTGTTACGCCAGCCTACAAACTTCGGCCGCTCGTTCTATTGAAAAAAAAGGCTTTACGGCTCTGCTTTGGACTTCAAAAGTATACTGCAAATGCAGTGTTATGCCTTGAAGCACGAATACCAACTCTATTATGTCACTTTAACATTCTTACTGTGCAGACCTTTTTACGACGACATGAAGCACCCTTTAACCCTGAACAAATTATTTTTATTTCCAATTCTGACACTCTTCTACGTGCATTGGCCCAGATTTCACAAACCACAAATAGTATTTGTTCAATCGTTACTTGAGCCTCTAAATATACAAGTTCATTGTCTGCTTTCTTTAACTGAGCAACAAATTTCTCCAGAAATCGGTGACGATGATATCTTCCCAAATCACGCTAAGCTATTACCTACAGGCTTTTCAAATGGTTTATTGCAGGACCACTTCAGTACTCTGCCAACAAATGTCATTATTGCAATCGACGCATCGCCATCAGTTAAAAAATGAGGCGTTCGAATATATTGCCCCGTACTTGAATGGTCATTTTCATTTCGCTTACCAGACTTCCTGTCTTTCTGACTGAATTGATGGCAATAATGTTAGCTTTGCGAAAAGTAAATACTTCTATTCCAGTCGTAGCAGAAATACCTGATTCATTATCAGTGTGCTCTTCTCTGTCCACATGCGGTCGCTCACCCATACTGAAACTTTTTAAATCATTGATCCCCTGTCATCTCCGAATTATTCATTTATTCTGGGCACCAGGGCAGAAAGGTTTGTTGTTAAACGACATAGCTGATTCTCTTGCGAAGGCATCGCTTTCGACACGCACCATTGCTATTTTCCCTCATACAGTACACATTACGGTGGAGCGATTTCGCACCCTTAAAATCAGGCAAAATGTATCAGACCCTGCAGTGACAGCTTCTAAGGAATACAACAACTTGTTACTTCCCTGGCGCAGTGAACTGTCTAATTCAAGATGATGAAAGTTGTCATCACAAAATTTCGTTGCCGCGTTACCTCCCTCGATTTTTACATGCTTAGATAAGGTTTGTCGAATTCCCCTCCGTGCATTTACTGTAATCAAGAGAAAACGATCAGTCATTTTTTATTTCATTGTCGCCGTTTCGATTTATTCAGGCAAAGCACACTAACACCACCTCTTCAAAAACTGGGCTTGCAATTATCACAGCCTGATCTTCTGTCATTTGGAGCCTCTACACTGGGTTTCAGCCACAGGGATGTTTTATTCACCATTCAGGAGAACATCACTGCGACTAAACGATTTTCTTGCTAAATTACGGTCTCACTATTTTTTTTTGTTTCGTCTTCGGCAAATTTGCAATTGGCACTTCAAATCATAATTAAAAAACAAAAGTTTTTTAGGAATGACGCAATGCTGAAAGTATCGGGCAAATTCACCTTATAATCGGCTTATCACCTCCTTTGGTTACGAGCCATTTGCAGAGGAAAACAACAACAACAAACATCGTCGTGCATACTTTACTTACGACCACGAGTCCTGGTTCTTCCCACTATCGTTCACGAAATTATTTTAGGGGTAAAGCTCCTTAAGGTGTGGGCTGAGCGTCCAGTTGTAATCATATGTAGCCCCCTCTCGTTAGTTCTTGAACCGGCTGCCGAGGGCCACATGACGATGATCCATCGTGAACTTACTTAACGCAACACTAGAAAAAATACAGGAGAGGGAAGGAGCAAAAGAGAAAAAAAACGGCGCTCTCTTTTGCTCCTTCCCTGTCCTGTATTTTTTCTGGTGTTGCGCTGTAAGTAAGTTCACGATGGATTCTAACCAACTGGCCCAACTTACCGTCTTATCACATGACGTTGTGCTGCGGGCAGCTTGCGTCCCGCTTACCACGGGTTGCCTGCCTCGGCCGTAGGGCGACACATGCACCTGCGCTCATTCGCATTTTGTTGATGCCCCTATTTATGACGGCGATTAATGATGTCGGAGCCCATTTTCACGGCTTTAAACCATCCAATCGCAGCGCCCTTCACGTGTTTTTACGCCTGGTGAAATTCTACGCTTCTGCCACGCAACCGCAGTCCCTCAGCTTCACTGGAAATTTTTTCTGGTGTTCAACAAAATAAACAAGCACTTCTGCCTGTAAAGAGTGGCATTCCCTCTGCCACACCCTGCCTTGTGCAGGGCGCTGGCAGTTACCCTTAGACTATTACAAGCCAGTGCGTATCCCAACCCATGCGGCTCTTCAAGCCATGTATTCTAAAATGTATCCAATGTGAATTTCCCCGCCTGTGTACTGTTAGCAACCTTCAACCATGCGTTGTGGGAATGTGAGGCCATCGCCTCCATCTTCAGCGAGTACAGGTGGGCGGCGCTCGTACGCAGCCCCGAACTTAACGATCAAACCCTCGCCGTCCAGAGTGCCCGCGTACGGGTCGCCAAGCTCGGCTTGACGGTCCCTACATGGCATTAGCTGAGTTGAGCGGGGTCTCCCCTGCGTCTCCTCAGGATCAAAATAAAGTTTAAATCAATCAATCGATGTGCCACGCAATATTGCATGCGTTCAAAAAACTCCTCACGCTGAATTCTATTCGGTTATCCTTTTTTTAACAATTTGAGTCACCAACTTGACCACGGTCAGAGGCGTAGCGTCCACCTTCCCTATTATATCAATGAACGGCGCTGACCTGGCGCCTCCCCTTTTATTTTACTATGTGGGTAACCGCCCCACCCCCTGCCCCCCTTGTGCCCCAGCTCGTGACCACATTAGTTAAGCGCCATTAACTGAAGTTGGTTTGCGTAGTTGTGTACAGGGCTATCATCGTCGCGAGCAGGACAGCTACATATCAGCTTACCACTTCGGGTGTTTCTAATATACCCACGTAGATGTTGGGATAGTTACGCAGCTATAAGCAACTGAATAAATAAACCTAAGCAACTGTACTGCCATAATTGCGTAGCGCACAAAAAGAAACACGCAAGGAAAGGAAAGGACAAGCGCTGGTCTAAACACTATTTTCTGTTGTTGTTGTTGTGTTTGTTGTTGTTGTTGTTGTTGTTTGACCAGCAATCGTGTGTTTTCTTCTGTTGTGTGTTTCCTTTTCTGCGCTACCCAGTTATGGATAAGTCCGCACTCACCCGCCTTTCAGTTCTACGGCTGTTAAACATATGTCTGTGTATACGTTGCTGCATATTTTCGGCGCCATTTCGTAACACTTCACTCAAAAAAAACTATAACACAGTCACCTTCACTCAACATGCTCTGCAATATGGATCCCTAAAGTTAATATCATCTCCAGAATTGAAAACATGTATTTATTTATTTATTCACACCTATATCGAATTGTTGTTCGTAGACAAAGCCAGTTTTTCGCCCAGAACCAACGACACCGATACGGATATCTCTGTAAAACAATCTTTTAATTACGTGAGGTCGCCTCCCGAGCACTCCGGACAGATGGTAAACCAGGAAAGCTGAAACACGCGAACCCATGGTTGACGACTTGGTTACGGCACATTACTCTTGTTCAATTGGCGGTTGCGCATATCCAGAAATGTTATTTTCGCCACTCCATTGGTACTCTTTATTCAACCAGTGGAGAGTAGTTGGATTTGTTCAATTTCGGTGGCATTGCGTATGCGGTGGGGGTTCTTCGTTACATAGGATGGTCAAATTTTAGTTTCGTCTAGACATATGCAGCTTCGTGATAAAACCTCAAATAATTATACTTGTTGGGTTTGAATGTGGGAAAATCATGACATGAATATAAAGAACGCCATACTAGAGTGCTCCGTCGACTTCGACTACCAGTTTTTTTTAACGAGTGCCTGAATAAAGTACAAGGGTCTCCAGAAGTGCTCCACCATTGCTGTTGCGGCCCCCACGCCAGATTTCTTTCCGCGACATTCCCGTCAGCACTCGAGCAACAAAAACACTGTAATACAGAGCGTGGCCAGACCCTATTCTGTTTCTATATGTCGATTCCCTGTCGTGGATCAGCTGATTGAGCGGGAAAATAAGATTTAGAAGTTTGCACTGATAACGTAATCGCAAGAAGCTGAGAATCAAATTACCTGCAAAAAAGAAGCGAAAAGCGTCTCTTACACTGTCTCGTGTTTTGCGATATTTTCGCTTCGTTGACCATGTACCAATTCGACAAATTAAGCACTTTAGTAGCTACATATAAGAACGTGGGTGATGTCCTTGCTTTGCAGTGGGCGTGGTATAAGGCTAATGATGATACCTATAGTGACATTGATGAGTCTTCATAAAGGTCCACGAAAAAAAAATCGCCGCACATCCATGGCATTAATGATGAAGACTGGGGTGAAGCGTCCATCAGCCCGTCCGTGCTTCCGTCCGTCCGTTCATTCTTGCTTCCGTTCCGGCTAATGATTAGGTGAATTGGGTGCTGGAAATTTTTCCCCCCAGTCCATTCTTAGCCTTTCCGTTTGGTTTTCGGAACGCGGCTACAATCCAGCCCCCACAGTTAAATTTTCTCTTTTGAAAAACTAGTAAGCACCAATCAACTCCGAAGGTTAGCTTGTCATGATGAACTGCACAACCAAGATTCGAGTAATCAAAAAAGAAAAAGAAATATACACGTATCTACGAACCTAATGCTGATGATAAGACGAAGCAGTGCGCTTCAAATCTCGATTCGTGGCCTTCTTTTTCTGTTTTTACTGGTAAACCTATATTTATTATGTTCTGGTTACACTTTTTGTGTCATTTTTTCATTTATGGTTGGTTAAAAGTCCGGGTCTTTTTTGGTGCTGTTACCTTTTATTTTGTTTCTACTTTTTAAAAGCCGTTTGATAACCCTTTAGGGGTGAGGCTCCTTACGCCGTGGGTCGAATGTATCATATCGTATTCGTAGTAGCACCTTTCGTGTAGCCCTTAGAATGCCCGCTGAATGGCGGTACTTGTATAAGAATCAACGCCTCTTTTTGAAAGATACCTGCTACTTGAGCAGAAAAGCTGGTTTTCGGCCCTCTCCTGTTCTAAACTTCTCTGCTCCCCGAAACATTTTCGGCCGCGAACGCTAGCTGCAGCAGCTGGTTTAAACGTTGTCGCCTTTGAGATTAAGACAATGTGTACTGACGTCTCAGAGGCAACACCTTCGTGTTATTGTGATGGCGTCACTTCCAAATCAAGCGCAAGTAGTAGTGTCGGCTGCGAGCGCTTCTTGCGGAGAAAGCACTAAGCTACCTGGAACCACCCGTCCTCAAAGGACAGCGTGCGATGTCCCAGACATCTTTCTAGAGGAGGCGTTCGATGAATATATGAAGATGAGAGATGGTAATGGTTGGAGGGTTCAATAGATGGACGGATGGCCAGATAGATGAACGGACAGACGCACGGACACACGGACAACCAACAGACGAATGAACAAACGTACGTAGACACACATGTAGGGACAGACAGACAGGCAGACAGACAGACAGACAGACAGACGCACGGACGGACGCATGAACAAATGGACGGATGGATGGACGCACTGATGTGTGAACGGACGCACACACGGACGCTTCGCCACGGACGCTTCGCCCCGCTCATCATCATTCACTCCGGGGATATGCTGTAATTTTTCGTTGTTCACAGATGTTGCGGTTTCTACATCTGCTGTAGATGCCAGGCATCCCGCAGTCGTGCTTCACCCTTCAGAAAACTTGCACAAGCAACCAACGAAGGCATGTGTTTGAGCAGGATTTATATGCAATATAAGCTACAATGATCTGCCCTAAGAAGGACATATTTTGGTATCTCATGAAATTTAGGTCTTTTGATATTTTCTGCTTAGCAGTACCCACAGTACATTCAAATATTTAAATATTGATGGCTACATTTCAAGAACTCTCCTGACATTTCTTCAGTGCTGT
The DNA here is from genome assembly GCA_013436015.1 of Rhipicephalus annulatus. Classification (NCBI taxonomy): domain Eukaryota; kingdom Metazoa; phylum Arthropoda; class Arachnida; order Ixodida; family Ixodidae; genus Rhipicephalus; species Rhipicephalus annulatus. The sequence goes on from WOVY01000507.1 coordinate 98,078, forward strand.
AGTAGGTAAGAAGAACAGTTTTCACCGACTCATCTAAATAGATAATAAATGAAAATGTCTCGGAGCCAATGTTTCGGCAAAAAGATACAGGGCAGCATTTATTAATCCTGTAACAACAATGCTATCGCACGTCCAAGCTCCACTGCATGCGCTTCTGGTATCATTAGATTGACCAAGCATTGAACAGTGACCGGCCAGCCCCGTAGCCAGGAATTTGAACTGCGAAGCGTTTCTTAGCCAACTAAGGCGACTTTGAGCGTATCTATCGATCTATCTATATATCTATCTATCCATCTATGTATATATTTAGCTGCTTACGTTTGGGTGCTTTCGTGGTCACCCCCTCAACTTGGCGTGCACCAAACTTACTTTTGGAGGGCAAGATGGTTTGACGAATATCATGCACTGGTCAAAACATGAATAATATTACAATCCCGTCGCGTACGTCGTCAAACACTTCTCGCCAGACAGTGGCACGTAGCCACGGGCGGTTATTTGCCGCTGGTATGCGGGTATGTGCCACAGGTGATTACCACTTAGTATCTACCCAGGAATGACGAGAACACAAATGGACCATTTTAACGCGCGAGCGTTAAAAAATACCCGACAGCGGTAGCAAAGAATAAATGACCCGACGATTGCAAAGAATAAATGTCAGTGTCCCAGCTGGAATCGAACCCGAGCATTCTGCATGGCAAAGAAACATTTATTCACTGAGCTATGATAGGTCTCAGAACTAGTTACTTTCTGCATAGGTGCTCATCTTCGTGAAGCGTCAATAAGGTTTCAGTGCTGCCTAACCAATTTTGTAAACATTACATATGTACTTATTTGAAACATATGTCACGTTGGGTTAACGTCAATTGTGGTTAGTTGTCATGCGCTGGAGTTGATTTGTGTAGCAGTGCCCAGGGCCAGCATCCTCGCGAGCATCAGCGCTTCATATCAGCTTTTGGTGTTGCTAATACGCATGTTCCAGTTGGCATCGTTGCGCAAGTGCAAATAACTGGTTATATAAACATCTGCAACTGTTCAACGTAATCCTGAACGTGCAAAATTTGTACATAGACTTAGCATCATTTGATGACGTGTCGCTCATTAAAAAAGTTGCAACATGATGGCCTTCCCTCCGCATGCTTCGCATAACGTTGATTCCCCGGTACATGGGTTCTGGCAAATTTTTTTCAGGTGGTGTAGCACACTTGTTGAAAACTTTGAAAAACACATATTTGTATTAGTTGTCTTCGGTAAAACAGCCCTTTAACGCTCAGTAATCAGTATTTCGGGGGTCGCTCATACGGGACCCGGCTACTGCTGGCTATGGTCCTAACAGTAACACTGAAGTTCAAGACTGTATCTTACATGTGCGGCAGTGTTTCTTAGGAAGGGCCCGTTGCATTGGATGTGCTTTAATGTAATGTTTGGCTCAGGGTCACAAGTCTGTGTTTTTTAGTGACACGATCTTCTATTGGCACCTAATCTAGACTCCCAAGCTGAATGAGCAGAGCAGTTGCTCTGGTCGGGTTTATAGAAAAACACCAGGCCTGCGTGGAAGGCACAGCATAGGCGCAGCGGAAGCTATAAAACCGGCCTTTCGGAGCCGTTTCAAAACACTCATTGGACATATATTGCAAGCACACTTGCTTGATACCCATTGGGCAAGAATAATATTTTTGGGATAGTAGTAGGCATATAGTGGACATATATTGCAAGCACACTTGCTTGATACTCATTGGGCAAGAATAATATTTTTGGGGTAGTAGTAGGCATTTCATCAATCTTCTGAGAAGCGTTGTATACGCTAAACTATTGCGAGAAATTTTGTGCCAATCGTTCATGCAATGGCTGACGACGATGAGGAATTATGGCTAAAGTAGGTTTGTGCCACAATTACTTGGGGAACAAGAACAAGCTTTCATAACGGATTGGAGCATTGGATGGCCCACTCGTTACGCTATTCGCATTGTACGACGATTGGTTGTTTTTTTTCGGTTTTTTGAAACACTTTATAGGTCGTTACAACGAGATTGCTTTCCCAAAATCAAGCCTGCCTGAGGCAAGTTTCCTATCAAGCACCAAGCACCAGTAGAGCTCAGTGGTAGAATACTGGGCTTATCCTGCGGGCCAGGGTTCGAGCCACAATGTGCCATTGGTTCTAAGTTTTTTACTGCGAAAGCTGTTATGAGATCACTTTTCGGGTCACGCACAGTTGTTGTTCGCCGTCACCACCGGTGCCCGTAGCCACATCGCACGATGGTGGGGCTTGAACTCGGGTTCGAAGCGTGCCAGCCCAGTATTCTACTACTGAGTTACGCCGGCGCTTACAACATGTTGTCAAACTTGCCTTAGGCAGGCACGACCTCGCACAAGTGGCAAAGTGAGGCTCAAACCCGGGTGCACTAGGTACAAGCCCAGTACTCTACCACTGAGCTACACCACTTTTTTATTAGCGGTTTTGCACGTGGTACAAACATGAACAATATTATACATGAACAGGAACAATAGTATACGCCACAGAAGCGATGACAAGACAGTCGCGAAACTATTAGTGGTTACAGTGATAAATTCCTTTAGGTTCACCAGGGGTTCCACCCTGGCAAGCCATTCTATAACAAAGTTTTAATGTTTGAGTATATCAACGTATTGAACAGTGCTTTCGCAGAAAACCACGTCTGCCGGACGCCTGTCAGAGTCACAGTAATAACCGGCCATTGTAGCCCGTGTTATGAGTGGCCTGTCTGGCTTGATGTCGCTTTGACGCATGAGATATTGTGCCTGATCGAGCCTACCCTGATTTCTCCCAAGTCAGCGCTATCAGAGATGCACAAAGAGCCGCGAAAACAGAGAAATCGTTCTTCTAGTTATCCCAGGTCGTCGGCGCCCCTCGTAAAACTTTTTGTACACGCCTGACCACCTGACAGATTAGGAAGAGTTGTTGGCCGTCGAGGTGGCTTACTTTGTCGTCAAGGTGCCCCGGGCAAAGGGCCCAGCATCTGACGACAGTTTACGGATGCCTTTCCCACGTTTTCCATGGCGCCTTGATGCCACTGTTTCCAAAACTTGTGGTCTGCCTGGCGCCGCATAGCTATCACTGCAACAGACTGCCAAGTTCACTTCCACGTAAGACTCAACGTCTTCGTGCTGTGCTGTGTCGTGCGCGGTGTGCAACGTTTTCTCCCTCACCATAGGCTGAACTGGGCGTGCCTCTTCCCCCTTTCGTGGGTTGAAAAGAACGCGGTGTTTCACCTTCCCTTTTCAGAGGCGGAGGTGAAGATGACAAACTTCATTGGACTTTCCTGGCCTCCATTGTTTTGTTTTGTTTTCCTGCAGGGAATGCTGGAAAGGCTAGGACATCAAAGACTACCGCCGAGGCGCTCTCGACAAGCTCTCACAAGCTCCCAAAAGCTCCCATAATGCCTCCGTCGAGAGCTTCCATGATGCTACCACCATCATGTAACACGATACCTGTAAATGATCAGAATAAAAGTTTTTGTTAGCAGCTCCCGGCTTCTCTCTTCGACATTTCCCTGAGACTCTGGCTGGCTCTGGTTCTCTGGGCATACCCCCGGTTACATCACCCTCCATAGGCGATGGTGGCCAAGCAGCATTATAAGATCAAAAGGCAGTCCATTCTTTATTTCTACTGTTAAAAACCTCCCAGTGAATTTAAACAAAGTTCCTTTTTTAGAGTTCTTTGTAAAACATCCCAGAGGTAGACCCGTTCCCAACAAGGAAAAAAACATTGCCGAACACTTTGGTTACGTCCAGCGCCAGGATAGCTCGAGTGCGTTTTTGGTGGGATGGGTGTAAGACATCTTTGGAAAGCTGGAGCATTACATCCTGGGTAAACAACTGCGGACGAAAGCCGAACATAGAGTCCGGATATAGGTTATGATCGCCCAGGTAGGTTTAGAGGTGGGCCAGGATGACAAGCTCGAACAGCTTGCCAAGGCAAGATGTCAGAGAGATCGGGCGGAGGTGCTCGAGGGAAATGGGTTTGCCAGGTTTAGGGATGTAAGAAACGCGTGCATGGGTCTAGGAGTAGGGAAGAGTACCAGCCTGCCAGTGTGTGTTGAAAATGTCGGTAAGGGCTTCGAGGGAGGGGGTATGTAGGTTGCGGAGAGCCTTGTTAGTAATGCGGTCCGCCCCCGGAGCCGAGGTTGTGCGGAGCTTGAGTAGCGCAGCACGAAGCTCACCCAAAGAAATGTCAGCATCAAGGTCGCTGTTGGAGGAGCCGGAGTAAGCAGGAAGTGGAGCGTGGGGGTCGGTGCCGAAGTAGCGTTTGCGGATGGTCGCCAGAAACTCAGTATCGGTTAGTGAGGAAGAGTGAAGTGGAAGGGAGACACCCTTGTGCTGGGATGCTTTGGTATGGGCGGAGTCAAGCAGCACCCTGAGAAGCAACCAAGTGTCGCGGAGGCCAAGGTTGCCGGCCATGTGGTCGCACGTTTGACCCCACTGTTGTAGAAGAGAGGAGCAGTGCTCCTCCAAGTCCAACGCGAGCCGGGCCAAACGGAGGCGCAGGCGGCGATTATGTTTCTGGGCCTGCCATCGGCGGTGGACAGCGTTATAGGCCTCCCAAAGGTGCAGCAGACGGCTGTCTGCCGTAATAGTGTGTGGCGATGCAGGGAGTGTGGACGTAGCGGTGCGGAAATCTGCCAAAATGGTCTCCGTTCAGGCTGAGAGGTCCGTGATAGCAGAAGGAGAGGAAGCAGAGAGTCGAAGGGAGCGCAAGTGATCTCAGTCCACTATCTGGGCAAGACTAGTAGAGGAGCAAGCAAGGGAGGGCAGAGGAACAGTGGTGCGAAGAACGTAGTGATCGCTACCGAAAGAGATACCCGTATTAGACGAAGAAGGGTCCGCTGCATTTTTGGCGAGTGCAAGGTCCGCATTGGTGTCTCGTTGGACACTGGATCCAATCCTGGTGGGGCAAGTGAAGTCGTTAAGAATTGGTAGACGTTCGTTGTGGATGAAGTTCCAGATTGAGTTGCCCCAGCGGGTATTCTGGGGGTAGCCCCAGCTGGTATTGGGTGCAATAAAGTCGCCTAGAATTACTAGGGCATTGCGTCTGGCGCATGAAAGTGCTTTGGTAGGACGAGAAGTAGAGGGGCACAAAGAGCTCTGGGAGGGCTGTACAGATTAAGGACAAAAAAGGCTTGCCTCAGTGCGACGGCGAGGAAGGATTTCAAGGAGGAGATGGGCACGATCCAGAACGTCCAACTTTTGCAGCACCGCAATAAGGTTACGGTGCACCAGCGTCGCAACATTCGGGTGGGCCTCAGAAGATGGATGAAAGGTGGTGTAATCGCGAAGCTTTACGGGACCTAGTGGTTCCTTAAGTGCTATGACAGATGGAGTAGTGTCGGGAGGGATGTTCTGGAGGTGAAGCTGAAGGATGCTCCGTTTGGCGCGGAACTCCCGACAGTTCCACTGCCAGAGATTAACGTGTGGGTGGTGCCTGGCCATGATGATTGGCAGGAAGACCGGGCAGAGTTGATGTAGGTGGCGGGGTGAGTGGGGCGGGGAGCGAGCGATGCGCAATGTTGGCCTCAGTTGTGCTCTGTCAGGTCTCTCAGTCAGTTACCCTGGCGTCTAAGGTGGCGAGGTGGGAGTCGATAACGGCTACGCAAGTGTCGATTGGGGCTACACGCTCTTCAATTTGTGTGAAGCGGGAAATGATGCACTGTTCGAACGACTCCAAGAAGCAGGCTGTTTCGCGAACAACTTCACGCTCGTGTGGGGTGATGGCGTTAGAGGAGGGTGATCAGCGTTTCTGTGGGGGTTGACGGGTAGGGGAAGAGGCGCGCGACGACGCAGCCGCTAATGCCGTGTTTATCGGCTCCTCAGCTGGTGCAGTTGGAGACGGCGTTTGTGTAGGGTTGGGAGCTGGGAAAACAGGAGGAGCGCGAGACAACAGACGTGCCAGCACGGCCTGTAGCTGACGCATCAGCTCTTGAATTTGGAGCTGTTGGGCAGTTATAGTGGCCTCAAGAGCCGCGTTTTTGGGTCCGACGTGTAAGGCTGCATTGTCGAGCTTACCGGTGGTGTGGCCGTGGAGGTGGTGTGAGTGGTGGCGGGGGCGGTGGACGCCTCCGACCTGGGCAGGAGTGGGAAAGAAACGGAGCGGTGGTGGCTCGAAGACAGGGCACCGCGGGATGTAGACCGGTAGCGGGGACGAGAAGGCCAGGAGCTCTTGAGAAATGGCCCGGTGAGTGGTACGTGCTGGTGCCAGAAGCTGGGGCTTGGAGCTGAATGCGGGTGACGGGCTACTCCTGTTGAAACGAAGTTTGCATGGAAGTGAGCCCGTGACGTGGTCTTTAAACAAGACGCAGCATGGGACGCAGGTCGGGGGATCAACTCTCTCGTGGGTCTGGCCGCAGCGGTAGCAGAGGGCGGACTTGCGCTTCATGAAGACTTCCGCGCGATGGCCGGGAGTCCAGCAGTTAATGCAGGCCTCGGCTTTCTGGCGGAACGGGTGGCAGCGGTAGACACCGCATTTGGAAAACGATGGAAGATGGGAGGATAGTAGTGCCGACAAAGGTAATCAGGATGAATTTTTAGCGCCCCATCTGGCGCGCGTCGGCGATGGCGTAGGGGGTGCTCAAATTCATAGACTAGAGATCTTGATTGATCTCGTCTTGTGTTTGGGAGTCGACAGCGTTGTAGATGATGCCACGAAGGGCGTTGTCTGGTGCTGCCATGTAGGCACGTAGGTGGTAAGATTGGTACCCAGGCGGAGTTCAGATGCACGGAGGTAGAGACGTGCTCGTTGCTCAGACGGGGTGCTGACAGTAAGTGAGTTGTTGCATGGATTGATGCGTACACACGGTCAGCAGTGTGGGCGGCTGCGTAGTCGATGTTGGCGAGACTGCAGAGAGTTTGCAGCAGGACACCGTTAGTTGTAGTGTGGAGGTCAAGTCCTCCTCTCGGTCTGAAGACGATTTTGAAGTCCTCTGCAGGAAGTTGAGGGAGGGGAGCATGACGACGAAGAGTGGGAGCACTAGGGGTGGTGTTCGGAGGTCGAGAAGTCTTCTGCGTCGGGGTCAAGGAAGGCGGCGTCGAAGTGATGGGCTGGTGGGCCGCGGCTGCACGGTGTGCTTTCACCGCACGGATCCAGCGTGAGTCAGCTTGGAATTCAGCTGGAGCGATGGATTCACCGTCGACTTGATACTCCATGTCGGCGGATTGAAGATTCAGGAACACTTTCGGCGAAGTCGGCGAAACGCGAGTGGCGTCAGCCGCTATTATGAGTCAGAACGCGGCTGTGCGTTACGCAGGGGCGCGTAGTCGAGCGGCACACGATAGAGCGCCTCGGTGGCATAGCAAAGCACAAAAGTAGCTCAGAAGTGTCAAAAACGGGCTTGATTTGGCTCCGAAAGTGTTAACATCATCCGCTCACCTTCACAGATGCACTGGCGACGTTTCACAAATAAAGGGCGAAGAGTTGCGGTAAAACAGGCCAAGAAGTACAGAGCTCATGCGACGCACGTACGTCCCCTCCGCTGACTGGGCGCTTCTCCTCGGGCACTGACGTTCCCGTTCCAGCGTTGTGTGGTGAAACCGTCGCCTTCGGTTCTGTAAAAGTTGCCGATAGAGACGAAACAACAAAGTTAGAAAAAAATTACAGCATCAACAGGATTTGAACTCGGGCCTTCTGCGTGGACGTCAAACATTTCACTACAGAGCCACACAACGACCATATGTATGCGTCACGCCGGGAAAGAAATCGCATTAAAGGGCCCGCAAACCCTTTAATGCGTGCTGCTCTTCGTGCCTTTCCTTTGCCGAGAACAGCTGGCATGACGTCAACTGACGCTGCGTACAATACAAACGACGATGCATACCATAAAGAGACGTTGCCATTGGGTGAAAGAAAGCATGTTTTATGCTAGCACATGCAGGCGCCTGTTGCGTTTTAACCTCGGACGCTAAGGAAGGGCACTAGGAGAGGCGGTGAAACAAGCACACGAACGCAGTAGAGTGAAGGAAAGAGCTAAATGAGGAAACGCGTGAAATTCCATTAGTGTTCACTGCAGGCTCGTAGACAACTGCGACGCAAAGTCGTTGTAAGAGAGAAAGGAAGAGAGAAGTGAGCTCCGTAACTGTCCGCATCTTGGTGCGACACCTCAACAGGAGCTCTCAAGGGGTGGGGGTGAGGAGGGATTAAAAGAATAGGGTTAAAGGTATAGAGAGAGAGAGAAAGATGCGCTAAGCCAGCAAGCGAGGACATATTAAGGGGATAGAAGAGATAGCAAAGATGGAAACACGGTCACAGGAGTCCGAGGACTGGGCACCACTTGCGAGAGCTCTTGTCGGCGTCAGGAGATGGCGTAGGGCAAGTCCAGTAGGTCAGAGCTACGCTGTCGTCGGAGTTCGGCGTGAGGAGACGACGTAGGGCCAGCCCAGTCGGCCAGAGCTACGCTGACGGAGATCACGAGGGCACAACCGGTCGGCAGGATTCGAGCGAGCGAGTCCCACAACTGCAACGCCACGTTTACATTTATGCCTCTTGGTGGTTTACGGACCCTTTAAAGAATGTACTATGCAATCATTCCAGCAATAGTTCGTCGAAATGGCGGACGAAACTGTGATGTCGCAAGCGTGCATGTCAGCATCACAGCGCGTGAAGACATTTTAATGACCAATTAGAGACCGAACTGCGTCACAGATTACCACCGTGTGACAGCTTCGGAGCACGGCTGCATAGTGCCGCCTATAGGTCGCTGGAATGACCGAATAGCATGGCAGAAGAGTAACATAACCACTAAAGATCACGCAATGCTAACTGCGCAACGGTGCGAGTGGTTCAATGCTTCCCACCCACCCACTGCAAAGTGCTGACCCTCAATTCTTCGTCGTTATTAGCCGCATGCAACACCAACAAAGGGCACATAATGCGTTAAAAATGTGTAGCTGGTACATCGCTACATCACATAAAGACAAATATTGGCGTTTTGGGTGCTGTCCGACTTCACAAGAACTGTGATTTATGGCGTAGTGGGTGTACCTCGCGGAAAACCCAAAACTTCAAACTCAATTGGCGTTGCCTCACAAAAATTTGCATTCAAAATTCGCTTTGGGCAGTATCGAACATCTGTGTGGCTAAAATATGCTTATTGCACTGCACATGCGCGCGATGCTAGAAGCGATGATACCACCGAAGGTGCCGTGTTCAAAGCATTGACCCTTTGACATAGGTGTTGTTTTACGGCAGCTATGACAAAAGGAATATATTTATTTTCTAGAAATTGATGCAAAAAGCCAGCCTGTGATTTTATTGCGCTGATGAAGAAATGAAACGTAGCCGATCCTGCTAAGAATACACAGGCAAGCGTCGCCCCTAGAACTGGTCTCGGAGGGAGATCAGAAGAACTTATGAAAGACGGGAGGAGGGGATGAATTAGCCTCGACGTAACTATTCAGTCTACGACCATGTGTCATGAAAATGGAGGAAAAAAGTTATTAAAATATAACTCGAGTTGCGCCTTTACAAGTAGAACGCAATAGTTCAATTAGCGCCCCTCCCACCATTCGCATCACCTTCTCGGCTGTAATCATCCTATTGACGATTACGTTAGACAACGCACTTACGCCACGTTTTTTTGTGTAATCTTAAGAACATCATCACATCAAAAAATTGACCCGAATCTATATGTCACACCGTAAATGTCGTCGAAAGATGATAGTATTGCGCCTGGAAAGAGCGAACAAAACATTTGTTTGATGTTCTGCGCAAGATAATCAGTGAATGGTATTCTGCAGGTACTGCGTTAGTGTGCCTCGAGTGTGTGGCGGAGGCGAACGAGCGCATCTTGGCACGTTAGACACGCGCGCCATCTGGCAGTTATCTTAGAAAACGAAGGCGTGCGCGACCGCAGAGAAAGATGCGCGCCAGTCTCGGAGTTGATAAGGTGTGGAATGCAAAGCGATGGGCAGGTGCCACCACCGTGTCGTCGTAGCAAAGCATTGGAAACACCTTCTTGAGCATCACGTTGCACTGTCAGCGCAACGCGATAAATGCTACAGTCTTTAGAGTTACTTGTGTGTGCCTCTTGTAGAGTAAAGGCAGACACACAAAACATAGACGTGTTGTTATTGCACCTCAGTTATGCGCAATATTTGTTTTTTTTCGATTGACAATCGCACAACTCTAAACGCTAACCTTGAGCAATATTAGTGGGCGCTGCGCATGGGGTTGGCCGTTTAATGCCGTTTAAGGTATCGTTAGGGCGGAAAAACAGACAAACATACAGACAGACAGACAGGCAGACCGACAGACAGACAGACAGACAGACAGACAGACCAAAATTTTTCCGTTGAAGGTCGCCAAGAAAGACTATCGTCTTTAAAACTTCAGAAATATCCAGTGATGATGAACTATCAGTGATGTCGTGCTGACGTCATATGGTGAAATCAACACGTGATAATTTTTGCACCACTCGTGTTGGCATCGACAGTGAATATTCGCGCTTGACGAGGTATCTAAAGCTTTCGTTTATATTAAACTAATTCTGATATGACAAGAAGTAACATGAATTCGGTTGTTTCCGGCAAAGACAAGAACCACCAAAACGGAAATCATCCAGCTGCTCCATATAATGCGACTATACAAAGGCCTTTCTGCATCTCTTTCCGCATGACCTCTCCAGAAAAGAAAGTTTGTCTCAGTGTTTGTGGTGGTTCATATACTTGTGATGTAAAAGCGGCGCTAAACAATAGACGAGGACTGAGTAAGCCACGACAAAGGCGCCTGCGTTGAGTCTTCGTCTCTCCTCGTCAGCCTTTTAGCGCTGTTTTTGTATGACTAGTACAATATCTCGTTGTTCTAGCCATTATTAGCAATGGCCAGCTTTATGAGTCCCTGAAGGACCTCCCACTCTTCGTCATCCGCCGACTTGGCCTTCCTCCAGCGTGCACTCTCGACCAGGTCACAGATCTCACGGTGTTTGATCTTCTCATCGATACTCTTAAAGAGCACGATGCCACAGCGCTGGCAGGACAGGTCCTCGGCCCCCAACTCACACTGAGGTATCTCGGGAACGGTAGCAGCCTTGCTTTTAGGCATAGCGTCTGAACGGCCACATTGCAAAGCAGCTCCAAGGGGTTCAGTCTTGACGGCTTTCACGAGCTGTCGCTGGCACTGGTACTTATGGAGGCGGCGTTGGTGTTGTTACCCTGAGTGACATGACGGGAAAGTGGTACTTTATTCTGCAAGAAAGTGCGCTTTATAAACCTATCAGTAATTGATTGATTGGTATGTGGGGTTTAACATCCCAAAACCACCATATGATTATGAGAGAGGCCTTAGTGGAGGGCTCCGGAAATTTCGACCACCTGGGGTTCTTTAACGTGCACCCAAATCTGAGCACATGGGCCTACAACATTTCCGCCTCCATCAGAAATGCAGCCGCCACAGCCGGGATTCGAACCCGCGACCTGCGGGTCAGCAGCCGAGTACCTTAGCCACTAGACCACAGCGGCGGGGCATAAACCTATCAGTAGCGTAAGCCGAAATTGATATGGGGGATGGGTTAATGCTGTTATTCTGAATTGGGATTGTGCAGGCAAGGGGTTGTGGGTGAGTTTTATTTTGGTGTCCCTGGCCCCATGGCTGAAAAAAATAGAAAAGAATCACGCCCAGTGCTCCGCTATCTAGACATAGTTTCGTTATTCTCGCATAACTTGGACTGCGCGGCGATCCCATGGCTCCTTTAAGCTTGAGTTCTGGCTCTTTTGGAACTCTACCAAATGGCAACCCTGCTTGTCATCAGTGCTACGACCATGCAGGAAGAAAAAAACAGTGGCGGTAGTATTGCGTCACACGATTTAAAACCACCGAATCGGCCTAACACCTCATCTAAACGTCATATCGTGTGGTAGGTTTTAGGAATCTCGCTGGCGTTCCGTTCTTGAGCCTTGCCGTCAGCTGGCTTATCTGCACCGAACAAGCACGCTTCCTTTAAAAGCTGTCGGGTGCTTAACCCGAAGCGTCGGCAAAGCTCAAACCTTGCGTGATCTTGACGCAAAGGTTACGCGTTTGGCCGTCAATGCTGGCTTTAAAACGGCTTGGCTGGCACGGCTGGCTGTGTGACCCTCTTCCCATGCAGATGTGAAGCAGCTTTTGCTCGGGGCTGTGTCCGTCCTTCCCTCACGCGTTCGCTTCCCAACTGCACGTGCATCAACTCCCCTTCTCTCCTTCTCTTCAGGCGCCGGTGGCGTGAGTGCTGTCTCAGTTTCGCTTCAGGGTCGCTGGATCGAATCCCAGCTGTGACGGCTGCATTTCCCACGGAGACGTAAATAATAGAGGCTCGTGTGCTCAGATTTGAGTGTACGTTAAAGAACCCCAAGTGATCAAAATTTCTGGAGTGCTCCCCAATGGCGTCCATCATAATCATATCGCGGTTTCGGGACGTCAAACCCCACATATCCATCAATCAGCTTCGTTTCAGCTCTCCCATGTCTGTATCTCCACCGAAGCTGTGCCCTCGTACAGAACGCGGCACGCACTCACTTTCGTTGAACTCTACTTCGCAACGGCACAAACATGTGAACGTTGGTACCAGTGGTAGCGGCATCAATGACATGAGGTTTGACTTCAACGCAAGCAGTGTAAGCGGCACCATGCGCTCAGCAAAAGAGGGGTCGGGATGCAAAATACAAAAGGCGACGCCCGCAAGCGGATCCACAAATACGGTCTCACGAAGCTCAGCGTAGACGGCAATGTCCGCAAGCGCATCTGCAAGCTGCGAGGCAACGCGAAACCGAAACGCACCAGAAACATCGAGATGAAGACGCCAAAGCGACGCGAAGCCGAATGGAAACAAAAACGCCAAGCCACCAATCCCGAAGCGATCACGCAACAGTAGTGTGCGACATCGATGCGTCCGAGACAGCTACAACGGTCGGGAAATGACGGAGTGATGGCACGATTCAAACTAGACGATTCAAGCGACTGGCTTGGGTTCGACGAGAACTCGAGCAAGATCGGTAGCATCCATAACGAAGAACATCGTATTCCGCTGTTCACGCGCTGCAAACGGAGTTCGCTGGCTGCGGCGCGCTGCTTCGTATCCCCACCAGTTTCCCTTTAGTGGAAGATGGCGTATGTTTTTGGTGCGGAGCTCCTTAGGATGTGGATCGTTCCCTCGTGGTATGTTGTAGAAGTAGCCTCTTCTACTTAGATTTAAGAATTTCTCACTAGATGGCGTCCTGTGTATATGTCCCTGTGCTACTGGCCGACAACAAGGAAGATTTGCAGAGATTGGTGGACATCTGCGGTAATGAGAGAGACAGGTTAGATTTCAGATTCAGTAAGGAAAAATCACCAGTCATGATTTTTATTGACAATGAAGGTAGTGAGCTTAGAATACAGGAGGTCGCGCTAAAGATAACAGATAAATACAAATATCTGGGCGTATGGATACGCAATGGAGCCGAGTACCTAAGGGAACACGAAATATACATGTCGACTAAAGGTAACAGGAATTCAGCGGTAATTAAAAACAGGGCAGTGTTAAATTACAATACTTATGATGTTGTGAGAGGAATATAAAAAGGGGTCATGGTTCCTGGTCTGATGTTCGGCAGTGAGGTCTTGTGCATTAGTCAGAAGTTCAAGCAAGATTATAAATTGAGCAACGTGGAATAGGTAGGCTTGCCTTAGGAGCTCACGGGAACACACCAAACCAGGGAGTACAAGGTGATATGGGATGGACATCATTTTAGGGCAGGGATCCTAGCAGCAAGATAAAATGTGAGAAGCGATTGAGAGAAATGGGAGAGGAGCGTTGGGCTAGGAAGGAATTCAGCTACTTGTGCATAAAGAATGTCGATACAAAATGGCGGAAGCGAACCAGAAAATTGACTGGTAAATACTTGGAAACAGCAGGGCGCCAAACCAAAAAGAATTATCGGTAAAAAAGAAAGTGAAGGAAGCTGAGACCGATATGTGGAGAATTGGCAAGATTAAGAAGTCCGCACTAGAGATCTATCGAACATTTAGGCAGGAAATTGCCAAGGAAAGGATCTGTGATAATACTCGGGGTAGTTGTCTCCTGTTTGAGGCCAGGACAGGAATATTGCGAACCAAGACATATCGGGCCAGATACGAAGGGGTAGACACGGTATGCAGTGCCTGTGGAGAGGAAGAAGAAACTGCCGAACACTTGATAATCTTCTGTAAAGGGCTTCACCCTATAGTTCAGGATGATGGCGCAGAGTTTTTCAAAGCCCTGGGGTTTAGGGACAGTGGGGGCCAAATAGACTTTAAGCGGGTAGAAATAACTAGAAGGAGGTTATCTGATCGGTGGCTAAAGTCCAGGCACGAGTGAAAATTAAACCCTTCACTGCAAAGTACGAATCCTCAACCTCACTACTTATGGAAAAAAAATAAATCTAGTTTTTGGTTCATTAAAAATTACGACTTGTTGGCTCTAGCCACCGCCCGATCTAAAGGGTACAGCCATATTCATCCATCCATCCATCCTGTAATTATCCTGACTAGATGGCGTTAGTGATTACTTTATAGTTGACGGCTCAAGAGAATAGACAGCGCTGTTATAAGAATTTCACAGCATACCCACTGAGTGAATGATGATGAGTGGGGTGAAGCGTCCGTTCGTCCGGCCGTCTGTCACACAGACAGGAAGACAGATAGACAGACGGATGAACGGATATACGAGCTGATGGGCCGATGGACGGTTCGCCCCACTTATTATCATTCACACCATGAATATGCTGTGATTTTTATGTTGGATTTGTCTGCCCTTCTCTGTTATTTTTTGTCCCTCCTTGACAACGAAGCTGCCCTAACGTTTGTTGTCGCAAAGCAAGACGAGGCGGCGGTGGGTTGGCTTGACGCATCGTACTTGAATGTGGGCTTCCATGGTGAGCCTCGAGTTCACCAGGACGTCGCACATGCTGCAAGTACTGGCATTCCACACATTACGCTTTATCGAAGGAGTAAGCGGTGGTGGTACAGCGTTCTCTTTCTCCATCAGGATGCCGGCGCAGCCGGTTGCTATGGAGACCCCGACGGTGTTTTTCAAAAAGGCGAGCGTCTTCAATTTCTTCTTGTGCTTCTCGCTCTGCAGGTGCGCCGAGTAAGGCGTGGGGCCGTTGAATTGCTTGTCACAGGCCAGGCAAGATAATCCTAATGAAGCCATGCTTGCAGACGCCGTGACAAAAGAAACGTGGAACTGTGTTGTGGCGTACAATGCTTCAAATTGTGATGCACCAGGACAAAAAAACAACCCAGCCTTCACTGTATCGTTGATGGGATTATTGTGTCGTTAACTGAGTAGACGAATATGCAATCGCAATAGAAAAAACGCAAAAACCGCGGCGTCTACCTGCTCTGCTCTTCCTCATTTTTTGGCAAGCTGTTGCAGCCTAGATGGTATTAAAAAGGTTCTAGAGTACTTCATGATACACTCGGGAACCAGCTCAGGGTTTGTTTATTGTTACTGATGTGAGAGCACCATTAAAACAGCGTGCCACACTGTTGGCGTTTCTTTCCACCACTTCTGTACGTACACGCTGATAATGATACGATGCTTTATTGTACACTACGTGGAATAAGGCACACAGACATTCCTTTTTGTAACAAGTACCTTTGAATTGAACTTACTTAACAGTTTGTCCAAACCACCAAGCCATCTCGCGGAAAGCGAGTGGTATATGGTCTTCCATGCATTGTAAAGCCAGCCGGCCCTGAGTTCCATTCCGTTTGGCAATGCAGTAAACTGAGGGGGGACAGTAATCTGCATAAGTGTTCTTGGAGATATGGGGTACGACTGGAGATCCCATGAGGGATCGAGTCCCGTCAATGCAGCCGCATTTTGAGGGAAGCGGGGTGCTTGAGGCCCGCTCATAATTGTACCTTGGCGCCACTCTTAGTAACATACTGTCATCATGCTTCAGGAACGTAACACTAAAATATTATGTAGCATGACTCAAGGGAGTTCAAGAACTGGGGACCCAGCCCAGTGGGTCTCTTAGCTGGTTGCGTATTATATCCGCGTTTAGAGGAACAGTACAGTTTGAAAAATGGGTGGGTCAAGTGCAGGCGGAGTTGGGGAAATGCATGGAGCACCACAAGTGGTGAAATTCGAATCATGCGACATGTGGGCTTTACTGCGTCGTGGACAAGGCTACTTGTGCATCGTTTTTCAGGCGACCCAAGATGCCTTGAGGGCCTATGCTATTTTTCTGTTTTAAGGGCGAAGCTCCTTAGAGCAACACCCGTTCGTCCCTCATGGCCGTTTTAGTATGTAACTGTATAACATTTTGACCTCCAAGGTAGTGCCGGTGAGAGATTCCTTCTCTGCGATGTTGAACAATAAAAATAGTGATCAATTTACTGGCCAATGGCTCCTACTGAAAAATGAAAGACAGGAGCATTCGGCTTTTAGTTAACGCGCACGCTGCGATCCCCATTAGCAGCCATTGGCATGTACTTTGAGGACTATCTGATAAGAAAACGCTGCTACGTTATACCCGCTGAGTGTAACCTCCTTAGTTTTTGAAAGGTTTAGTGAGCGTTGAGTTGCAGTGCCATGAATACAATGAACTAGTATATACTATGAATGAACTCGGGGTGGTTAAAGGTGGAAAGTAGATACGAAGCGCAGGCCGTGAGAAAGTAAAAGCCGAATACTCCCGTCTCTAATTTTCTATTAGCAGCCATTGGCATTTGATTTGTTTCTAATGTTTCTTGGAGCCATCACCCACTCTCGCACTTGGCCTTGGGGGGAAACGTCTATGAGTGGTTATGTAGCACTGCTTCATGCATGCAATTGATATAACTCGGCTCCACCTCCTGAATTTACAGATGTGAGCGCCAGCACGCATGGTGGCGTAGTGGCCCATTTATTCGGCAGCGCCAACTGCGGCAGCTAAATCGCAGACCGCAGCGAGGAAGTGGACCAGGCCTGTAGTCAGCAATGTTTTGAAAAAAGCGAAGGTGCACTGAAGTATTGATAAACAGCTGTTTGAATTTTTTTCAGTGAAACACCACCCTCCATCCAAATTTTGGTGAAAGAGAAAGCGAGCCACTCAGCCCCCCCCCCTTCACGGGCCTAGCAAGGACCTGTTTAATATCTCCCGTGCCCCTTACGCACATGGCACTTTTATATCATGTTTAAATAAACGCGTTCATTTTCTTTTACTATGCTTCAGCCCTGGCCTCCGAGATTAGCCAGCGGCGCACCGTTGGCTCATCTCGGAGGCCTCGCTTCAGCTTTCATGCCTAGCTTACCTAGCCCAGACAACCGGAGCAGGCTGGCTGTGGCGAGACAGTGTGTCTGCCTGTGCACGCACCACTCACACAGACGCACCACTCGTGCCGGGGAACCTATCTGCCCCAAGCAAAAAGTAAAAAAGCACCGCCGATTCGCTCATTTGTGCGCCAGCTGTCTTGGCACGTTGTTTGCCCCTGTGCGGGTAGCGCGTGAGTTTTCGCTTGGTCTTCACGAGCAAGAAACTCGCCCTTGCACAACGTCACCCATTCCTCCCTTTTAATGTCGATAGAGTAAATGTTTGTTTTACTGGCGAAGCTCCTTATAGCGGCACCCATACGCCCCTCGTAGTCGTAGTAGTAGTGTGTAACCAGTCTTACATTTTGACCTCTGTAGGCATTCATTAAGCACATTTACTATCTTTACACATGTTCAACATCATGAGTAGTCGCCATCTTCATCTGCTGTGGGGACTTGGCTTGTCTGAGTTCTGTGCCTTGGGTGTGGTCGCTTCATCGTGTCTTCTGGGCCTAATAAAGGTTGCCTTCACCGTTACATCACACCTCCAAGGTTGTGCTGGTGGGAGATTTCTTCTGTGCGTTGTTGAACAATAAAAAATTCCCAGTGTGCGCGTTAACAAAGAGCCAAATTTTCCCGTCTCTCATTTCCCCCTAGCAGCCATTCGCATGTACATCGAGCACTATCTGACAAGAAAGGATGGCTACGTTTTACTCGCTGGGCGTAACATCCTTGGTTTTAGAAAGGTTTAGCGAGCGTTGGGCCGTAGTGCCATGAATACAGTAAACTAGTATATACCATGAACTCGAGGTGGTTGAAGGTGGGAAGTAGGCACGAAGCGCAAGGCGTAAGAAAGTGTGCGTGTACCTCCTCTCGTTCAGATCTCGGAATGTCTGCTGGATGGCGGTGCTTCTATATGAGGAATATTATATGAAAACATGCGAGATGGTGGTACTTGGAGTGTTGAATAGGTGGACGAACGGACACACAGACAGATGCATGGACGGACGTACGCTGGCCGCACGGACGAATAGACGCATGGACGGACGCATGAGCGGATGCATGTGTCACAAAACGAGCGCTCAAAAAGGGCGCGCTGCCAAATTCTCGCGTCGAAACGCCGGAGTGACGCCGCGAGGTCAACGATAAAAAAAAAGAGAAAAGAAAACAAAACATTCAAGGACTCCCGGGCGCACGACTCTCTCCCTCGGAATCGTGGGCTCGCCGACGAACCTCCTCACCCCACATCGGCGGCCGAGCAAGCACTCGAAATTTCTAGAAGGAAAGAGGCGTGGTAATGCCGAGTTGAGTCATCCGACGCGGACGGCCCTCGTATCCTCTCGACCTTTCCCCCAGCCTTCGCTGCGCATCGCGACGACGAAATGATGAGAACCTTCTGGAATCTCGCGTGGAAGGTATTTAATCGAGCAGCCGAGACGAAAGATCAGGAGAAGATGAAAGTTAGCGCCAGAGCGCGTAGGAATTCCGCCGTGTAGTCGGCGAAGGTTTTGTCCGTGAAGACAAAGCAGGAGAAGAAGATGAGTTCCACCTGAGGGGTGACGACTTGAGCTACAAGCAAGAGTGTGTGTTTACCACTATCGAGCGAAGACGCGTGGCAACAGCTGCGTGTGTGAAGCCGACGTGGTTCCGGCGAAGAAGTTTAAAGCTTGGAGAGTGGCCTATTGAAGACGTGAGGTTTCCTGGAAGAGAAACTTTGGGGGCCGCAGAACGACAACAACGCTAGACTTTGAGTGAGTGATTCTCGGAAGAGTAACATCTAGACTTTGGTTCCAAGAACTTTGGACTGAATAGGTCTTCTATCTCTTTAGTCTTTAAGTGTATTGGTTTTTCAATGCATGCGACTGCATTGTAGTGCGTATTGTTGTCTGTGTCCGTTGTTTCGAGTGTGGCTGATTGTACTGTGTAGTACGTTGTTTGTTTGGTGACATATTGTACTCAACTATTGTGGAGTGTGCATACTTGTTTGTTGTTTTGATCTGCCATTACTGAGAATATAATTTTGATGTTTATCAACTCTCGGCTCTGACTTGTTCTTTGGGCCACAGCCGGCGTCCGCTGGCGCGCCAAATAGGACCACTTCTAAATTGTCCATGCTTTCGTGGTGCGGTTCGGGGGGGCCGATACCTCGGCCCTTGGAATTAGCCCGGCGATCGCCTCCCGAATTAACGGGACTCGTGACAGCATGGACGAACGCAAGGATGGACGCACATATGGACGTGTGGACGCACAAACAGATGCAAGCATGGACGGGCGGATGGACGCATGGGCGGCCACAAAGACGCACACATGGACGGTCGGAAGCAAAAACGAATGGACGGACAAATGTTTTGCCCCACTCTCCATCAATCACTCCGTGGATAAGCTACCATTTTTTGCCCTAATGCAGGAGGTATGTGCTTAAAGGGGTCGTGAAGCGATCAATCTAAAGCGACAATGCGAAGCCACCGGCGTCCACACGCACTTAGTTTCAGTTTCAGTTTCAGTTTATTATTCATTTCAAAAAAGTAGTACAGTAATATTAATATACAGACGAGGGTCCCAAAGTTAAAAACTGTAACGGGACCCTCGACGAGGGTCCCACAGTTAAAAACTTACTAGGTGATATCATCATAAGTAATGCTTAGCCTATCGAGGAACGTGGAAATCTTCGGTACTTGTCAGTGCGTGCAACTGGGACGCTCATCAGCGTCTTTGTCATGCGCAATCGGCGCTAACTTGAACTCTGACGTCATATTAAGCAGCGTCCTTGCGGGAAGCGGATCGCTTATGGCAGACGCCGATGAGCGCCTCTTGCGAATGCTTGATATGCCATAGAGTTCCGCTTTCCCCGATAAGCAAAGCGTCTATGCAGGCCCACTCGGGCTGATAGCACAGTTCGTGCATGTAGCTGCCGATGGTGCCACATTGTCGTTGTAAAGCGGCCGTTTCACGACCCCCTTATGGAGCAAGTTACGCTGTAAGATGTGTGTAATAATTTGCGAGCGTTCCGTAAAATTAGAGCGAAATTGGAGGGCCAGTGAGTACGACGTTGATTATTCTCAGACTTATCTCAACTCGTGAGATGCAGTCACATAATTCAGACGACCAAAGACTTAGAGAATTTAGATAAAAACGTGACGAAAACGAAGTGGACGTAGTCGCGAGGAGGTGAGCATGTGATCTATCGAAAACTAACACTGTGTAGCGGCAGCGCCATCTAGTGATCATTGTTGGAATCACCCGAAAGGCGAGTGGAGCGATCACCTTGAGCGGTGACCGGTGAAGTGTACACTGGCAACACTAAGCATACAAGCCAGCGCATCAGCATAAGAAGCTTGTCGAGAAAGCTCCTAAAAAGCAACAAAGGAAGAGCGCAGAGATTTCGAAGAAAGTGTAGTTCAACACATCTGTACAGCGCATGAAAAGGGGTAGTTCACTTTCACTAAGTAATTAGCTTTTCATGACAATCTGGTTAATCATTGTAGAGATAGTGGTTGCATATCGGAATTCAAAAAGTGCACTATTTTCGAAAACACGCTTATGCAGCTAACACGCGAGATCGTAGAGGCCAATCCAATGCCACTACTGGGTGGCCTTTGGGTTAACATGTCCTCGTTTGCGCACACTAAGCAAACAAACTGAGCGTGTGACTGTGACACGATAAATTGCGAGTTTGTGCTGAGATTTGCTGCTTGCTATCATATGTATACATTGACAGTGCTTTCGCTAATAAAGTTTATTTCAAGTCGGCGCTTTTTCCTGCCCACGTTTGCTCCTGAATTACTTGCGATACATCTACTCATTTTATTGCACTGTGCAAACATGTTTATTCCAAATCACCAACTAGAAAAAAAACACTCGTATAATGTGTAATAACGTTGCCATTTAGAAGAACGCCTTTTTTGGTATTCTACACATGCGTCATTTCTTAAAAAGATTTCACGTCGGGCTTTGAAAAACGTATCGATACTGTTTCTCACAATGATTACAATATGCATTCAGTTTGCATTCTGTGGTAATATTTCAACTTGAAGGGACCAGATATGGTGCCTAACAAAAAATAATGCTTGAGAAAAGTCAGGTGTCCTTGTGGCCTACCAGAACAAAGCGCAATTACTAGGAAATATTGCGCCTAAAATCAGCAATGTGACAAGGCTATATCGTGTGAAACCAAGAAAGCTGTACTTCAGACTCCTGCTGTAAAATGTTCGAACTGCGAAAGGTCACAGGATAGCGTGCTCAAGTTTTCCTATCCGGGAGGGGGTGGGGGTAAAGAGTCGTCCCAGTGCCCCCCGTTACCCATTCTGTCAATGTATGGGGCTGACTTCACACCCCTCCCCTTCAACTCACCACCCCCTTCATGTTATATCTATGTATGGGGATAGCTTCGCAACCGCTCACTTACTTGGTCGCCCTGGGGGAGGTAGGGGGGCGCGACTGACTCCACTCACCACTCCTTCCCGCGCGCAAGCCTACGGTCACAAGTAAACGCCGAAGTCACAGGGGGGACGCGGGCGCTTCGCGAAGTGATCGGACGCGACGCTCATCGGCTCCGTCGATTTTCGGCTGGAACCATGCTCTTTTCAATGTGGCTGCTCTAAAACTTGTGGCACTGCATCTGCAAAGTCAGCAAGATTCTGGAGACACCGATCTTACCCAGGTATGCCCAATTTTTGGCCACTTCGAGTAACTTTGCATCACAACGTAGCGAACGAGTTAAGCCTCACGGCTGCGGCTCCGCCGCTGCTGGGTGCGGAGACGCCGCTCGCTCAACTCCTCAATATGGCGCTGCCTGAACAACGTGGCTACGACCCTACGACTCTGTCATGGTCATATATCCCGACAAATTCATCAGATGACGGCCCATCTACCATTTCGGCGGAGCAAGCTGACATTTTCAACTCGTCGAGGGTCAGCGTCGCCACCGAAGAAACGCGGAAGGAGCGTCTGCACTAAAAACTCCTCTCAACAACCCAACCACTGGAGACGCTCGCGCTCCATTTCCTAAAGCTCCACAAAAACTTCACCAGTCTCCAAGTGGACGCCGAAACCAACTGCCAGGATGAATACTGGCGACTACGTGATCGTGCTCAAGCCACGCATCACAGTAGCCCTCAAGGCAGCATTTCAACAAGGTGAGCTCGGCGCTGCCATTTCCCAACTCATCGGAAGGCAGCACATGAATGACATCACCATTCCTCCCGATTGGGAGCAAAACATCATCATCTGTGGCACGCAGAATAACGACATGGTTCAAAAACTGCTGTCGGACTTTCAAATCAACACCAGCAAAGGACCGCTGCCGCTTCGCGGTCACCTCAAGCTCACCGGTGATGTGTGTCGCGGCGTGATTTCTGTGCACAACCTCGAAACCAGTGCGTGCCTGAAACATAGTGTGCAGTGGCGTGACGGTGAACTAGTCTATGCGCGCAAGCTGGGGAACTCCAACGTAGCTGTGTTGACTTTCGCGGGAAGGAACGTTGCGCGTTTCGTCCACTATAACGCAGAACTGACTCCCGTCAGGGAGTACAAGAAGACAGTGCCAGCGTGCTACCACTGTGGTGCATTGGGGCACCGGGCGGATATCTGTTCCAACCCGGTCACCGAAAGATGCAGCCTTTGTGGCCAAAACGTGGGCGCTGGTCCTGAGGGGAAGCCCCCCCCCCCACGAATGCAACCCAACGTGCATAGTTTGCTGGGGTCCGCACCTCACTAGCTCCCGCATATGCACTGAAAAATTCATCAGGCTTCAGCAACCAGGGTCCAGGGCATCGGATACCCCAACAAAACCAAAGCGCCGGTCAACTGGCAAAGCGCCAATTCCTGGCAAAGCAGCAATGGCAACACTACCACCTGGCGCGGCGGAATCTCCAGCTTTTGGCGCTCCATCTGGCAACGCTGCACGCAACCAACACAAGGTAGGCAGTTCGGTGGAGGTCGCCTCCTCTCCCTCCTCTCTCTCTTTTCCACCTTTTTCTGCCGCAAGCACTACCGAAACATAAAAACTCAGGCATGAGCTCGCCCTTTTGCGATCTCAGAATGAATAACTAGCCAGCGAACTTGACTCGCTCAGAACCTACCTCACTACTCAGCCCTCGTTGAGCGACGAAGAGGAAAATATAACAGACAGGGAGATTCCTACTACTGTAGAGAGTCGCGTCGCGGCCCTGGAGACCCAGGTGAATGCAATAGAAACACAATTGGCCGACCTCCCCAAAATTATCAACGACACCATCACACGTCATATGGAGACTGTCATCGCACAGGTGACACAAACAGTAACTCACATTATCCAAAAGTGGATACAAAACAATCCACGCGTCCTTAAGCACGTAGGACCTATTAGGGACGTGAATCGCCCCTCAAAATTTAACAGAGGGACTCCAGATGAGTCTGACTTTTCTGAAGACTCCAGCACGTCAGCACAGGGTGCTAGTGAACTGAGCAATCTTAACAACACAACCCCACCCTCTATCTCCAAACATGGCCTCCAACCCTAGGTCGCGAGCCAGAGCAACTCAGCCGTTGTTACTAACACAGTGGAACTGCAGAGGTCTCAAGAACCACAAGAAGCGGGCACATTTCCACCTCTATCTTGAGACTTTTGAGTCCCTCATTGCCGTGGTTGCCCTTCAGGAACCCGGCACGGACGTCAAACTCACAAATTACACTACATTTCAACACAACCCGGAGACATCTATACTTGTCCACAAGCAATATACCGCCCAGGAAGTCACACTCCCCACAACACCGCCTTTCCCATACACGATGGTGTCGGTGCTGCCTATAAGGCGATCTGACCCACCTGTTCATATTTTAAACACCCACTGTCCCCCAAAGCTTAAGAACGTCACGTTCAGCACAACTTTCACACAAGCTATGCAGGTGGCAGGGAGGGACCCCCTCCTGATCGTCGGCGACTTCAATGCCCCAAGCAGGTTATGGGGTTACCCACGAGAGGACACGCGTGGAAGGAAGCTTGCGGAACTTCTTTCTACACTTGGACTCACCCTCCACACTGATCCCGCCAGCCCAACACGTGTAGGCAACTCTGTTCAACGAGATACTTGCCCGGACCTCACAATTACACGCAACATACGCCATGCCGACTGGCTGAACACACAGGACACTCTCGGTAGTGATCATTGTGTATTAAACACAACCGTGTACATGCGTCCCTTAAAACGCCCACTTACACAAGCTCATATCCCAGACTGGACAACTTTCCGCACCGCTCTACCTATTGTAGACCCTCTCCAGTCGGGATACGACACCTGGTCTTAATCACTGAGGTCTACACTGAAACAACACGAACTGCTGATACAGCTCACGGAAACTCAAACGGACGTCGACAACCACCTCCTCCATCTTTAGCAGGCCCGCCGCAGCCTCACCAAACGATGGAAAAAACAGAAACATAACAGACGCCTCAAGAAACGCATCCTAGAGCTCACGGAGCAAGCTGCGGAATGTGCTGCTCAGCTAGCCGACACTAACTGGGTGGACAGGTGCAACATGGCTGCACGCCAGATGTCTGGTCGCAACACGTGGCACCTGTTTCACGCTCTCATCGATCCAACACAAACACGCACGAAAACTCAACGTCACTTACATAATGTCATGCACAACTTTACAGGAACGACAACACAGCTGGCAAACACGCTCAGGGACCGATACCTGTGCACCACCAAGGACCCCCGGACGGCCGCCAACTCCTACGCTGGCAAAAAGAACACGCAGTTGGACACCCCGTTCCAGCTCCACGACCTCCAGGCGGCCTTACGCAAGATGAAGCGTGGCACCGCACCAGGGCCTGACCTGGTTACGGTCAAACTGTTGGCCAATCTTCCCGACGCAGCCTACGCCACGCTCCTCAAATACATCAATAGCATTTGGGACGGAGAAACTGCTCTCCCTCTTGAATGGAAATCAGCTCTCGTGACCTTCATCCCGAAGGCAGGTAAACCTATTGACGTGGAGAACCTTCGCCCCATCTCCCTCACGTCTTGTGTCGCCAAGCTGATGGAAACGATGGTGCGCGACAGACTCTCCGAGTTTCTAGAAACACAGCACACTTTTGCGGACACCATGTTTGGATTCCGCCCTCAGAAGTCAGCCCAGGATGATATCACGATCTGGGCCACGCAAGGTAACCTGGGTCACATGGAGTCATGCCTGCAAGCAGTAGCGACTGTAGTCGACTACTACGCAACCTACTGCGGGCTCCAGTGTGCCCCGGTTAAGTCAGAATTTGTGCACGACGTTCCTCCCCTCAGGACATAACTTAGCTCCATATCAGTCTTCCCTCGGGACCGATCCGTGAGGCCAAGGAGATCCGCGTCCTTGGCCTCTTCATACACGACGAACGTAAGGCCGACACGAGAATAGCTAAACTTGTCACGGTGGGAGACCAGGTGGGCCATATGGTCCGCCGGGTCTCCAACAAGCGGGGCGGATTACGAAGCAGGGATGCAATGCGGCTTGCCCATGCTTTCGTAACGAGTAGAATACTCTACTCGACTCCCTACTTGCACCTACGCAAACACGAGGATGATCAACTTGAGGTCATCCACCGTAAAGTTATCAAGCGGGCTCTCGACCTCCCTATCACCACGTCCAAACAGGCACTTCTGGCCCTAGGCGTGGTGAATACCTACCGGGAACTTCGAGAAGCCCACCTCGTTAACCAATGCACGTGCCTTGCACAGACCCATTCTGGTCGCCGCCTCTTGGCCCGAATACACATCAAACACGATTACTACATCGAGGAAAGGGTGAGAGTGCTCGAAGCTTGGAGACGCGCCCTCCGGGTCCGACCCCTTCCCCGCAACATGTCCAAAGAAAACCACAGTGGTCGCCGCCAGGCGCGCGCGGAAGCGTTGCAGGGACACTTTGGTCAAGAGGAACACGTGTGCTACGTGGACGTTTCGGGCCCGCACCATGGGGGTTGGTATACTGTCACAGTCATACACAACGCAAACACCGTAAACGGGCTCACTTTAAAAGCCTACAGCGCAACACACGCGGAGGAGATTGCCATCGCTTTGGCTCTCACCTATCCCTCTTCTAAACATATCATAACCGACTCACGAGGGGCCTGTCGGAACTATCAGCTAGGGTGGGCTTCACCGCTTGCTCAGCGCATATTGGAACCTAGCTGCCGATACGTTAATCCAACTCCGCGAAATCTGGTTTGGGCACCCGGTCACCAAGGACTCATGGGTAATGGACAGGCTGATCAGGCTTCCCGCGCACTCTCTTCCCGGGCTATCTCCCTGTCTTTGGAAGCCTACTCGCAATCAGACAATGCGGCCCTTTCATTCAAAGATATTAGCAATTACTACAAGGAGGAGCACCGGCGCTATCCAGACCCTTGTAAGGGACTGCATCGTGCTGACGAGCGCCTCCTTTTAAAACTGTTTACCAATACTGTACTGTGCCCGGCGGTGCTAAAACATTTCAATTCATCCTTTGATGGCACGTGCCAGTTCTGTGGTGAGGTGGCTGACACCTTTCACATCGTCTGGGCGTGCCAGTCTAATCC
Organism: Rhipicephalus annulatus; assembly: GCA_013436015.1. Classification (NCBI taxonomy): domain Eukaryota; kingdom Metazoa; phylum Arthropoda; class Arachnida; order Ixodida; family Ixodidae; genus Rhipicephalus; species Rhipicephalus annulatus. The sequence continues at coordinate 124,874 of WOVY01000507.1, forward strand.
ATCTATCCCCCCAACCCCAATTCCACGAGAAAAGACTGGGAGGCGGCCCTACTCGGATGTCAAGACCTGAAGGCCCAAGAGGCTCTGGTTCAACGGGCGCGAGCGGCCTCGCTTGCCGATGGAGCCCCGTAATAGGGATTCCACCTAGTGCTGTGAGGGTAGGAGGCCAATAAGGCCGCAACCCAATCACCTCTCTGTAACTATTTAATGGTTATTATATGTTTTCACCACCACCACCACTCGAAGTCACATGTGCAGCACCCAAGGTGAGGTGAACAAAACTGATGAGAAAATGGTGCGGCACCGATGGTCTGAAACTTGAGTGAGTGTACGCCCAATCTAGGCCAGGGAGAGGGTAATGAGCGACCCCTAGTCAGCTTCTCGCGAAGACTTCGATGTAGGCGCGGACCCTCGGACCGCAATGGCTGGCAGTGAGATAGCAGTTGCGGTGATGATACTCAATTCGGCTCGTGTAACGTGTGTGGCACGATGAAAAAGAAAGTTGCCTGGCTTCACTTATTGGAATGAAAGGAGCACTTAAATACGTGAAAATGATGAATGCGAAAAGAATACGTGATATTATAAAAATATCATTGGCGTAGAAAGATTGCTCTTTGAAGGCGGCTGCTCCGATGGCGCGGTGGTTATTTGTAGCTGCTGACGTTATCGACCTTTTAGCATAGCATATATCCAGTGCATGGAATTCGTAGAGAATTGAGTGATTGTTTAAAGAATCATCTGTATTTCATAATTTTTAGTTGCAACGAATAAACATTGTATTGATGTGAGGTACTCAGGAAAGGTAATAACCGCAGAGCCGAACCACGAGAATAAAGTAACTAGAAGAATAAGAGTGGGGTGGAGCAAGTTCGGCAAGCACTCTCAAATTATGATAGGTAGATTGCCACTATCCGTCAAGAGGAAGGTATATAACAGCTGTATCTTGCCGGTACTTAGCTATGGAGTAGAAACCTGGAGACTTACAAAGAGGGTTCAGCTTAAATTGAGGACGACGCAGCGAGCAATGGAAAGAAAAATGTTAGGTGTAACCTTAAAAGACAAGAAAAGAGCAGAGTGGATTAGAAGACAAACGGGGGTTAAGGATATCATAGTTGAAATAAACAAGAGGAAATGGACACGGGCCGGTCATGTAGTGCCTATACAGGATAACCGCTCGTCATTAAGGGTAACAAACTGGATTCCCAGAGAAGGGAAGCGGGTTAGGTGGAGACAGAAGGTTAGGTGGGCAGATGAGATTAAGAAGTTTGCGGGTATAAATTGGCAGCAGCAATCACAGGACCAGGTTAACTGGCGGAACATGGGAGAGGCCTTTGTCCTGCAGTGTACGTAGTCAGGCTGATGATTAATGATGATGATGATATGAGGTGCCGAATATTAGAAGATAAATATTTCAAGTAGGCAGCATTCAGCAAAATATTGCTATTTAATTATTCGTTTTTTTATTTATTTCAACACAATGCAGCCTAGAAAGTATGTAAGAAGGCAGGCTAACGTTTTCATTATTTCGATGTTGTGGGTAAAGTACTGAACTTGCACGCATTAGTTCAGCAATTAAAAAGCAGACATGTTGAACTATGAATGATGTCTACTGGATGTTGCTTTAGCGGGTGTGATATAGTCGCTGAGCAAAGGAAATTGTGGACAGCGATTTTCTTTCAACGTAACAATGAAAATAAATACTAGTAAGCTGAAGACTGTAGGGATGGAAACTGGACAAAACTTCGTGACGTGTAGCGACGATATACAAAGGATGTTGCTGTCTTCTGAGCAGACTGTGTCTTTGTGTCAGATATTCCATTCGACATAGCCGTACTCGAATAACAGATGAACCAAATCGTTATATTTTACGGAAAGTAATTTGCATCTGCCAAGTGTCGCATTATGATACGACTGATAGAAATGAAGAATGAAAGATGATGTGATAATTAGGTGTTTTTATCGTATGGAGCAAGACGCAATCATCAGCGTGCATGCGAACTTTAACCGTAATTTCATGAGTAGATCGCTTATTTAAACAAGAAAAAGTAGCAGGCTATTATTAGGCTTTGAGGTATGCCCGGCGTCACACTAGAAACAAATGATTGGAAACACTAAAGCTCTGCACACTGGGAGCCATTCGAGAGGAAATAAGAAATACAGTTGGCTAATTCTTGGTCGATAGGGATGACAGTCATTTTCTGTAGTAGTTTAAAGTTCTACACATTATCATAATCATCTGGAGAATAAACCAAGATTGCGTCTATTTGAACGCTGACATCAAGAGCCTCGATGATACCCTGAATAAATTATGTAGGTTGATTTTGGCTACTATAATTTTGCGATTCCTAGAAAAGATTAATCCCGGCTGTTTGGGTTGCAAGTGGGTGTTCTATACCACACAGCCACATACCCGGTTGAAAATGCCGGAAAAACAAGTTTCATGCTTTACAAACACGCGCGTACTCTATACAGGTTTCACAATAGAACACGTGATATCCCTATAATATTGCCTGGTAAAGCGTGCAATGCCACCGGGCGTCAGAACATGTGATTATCATAACGACTTTGTGATTTATGCACTGACACTCGCTTGACACCGCGATTGCTATATTTTCGTGTAGGTGCAGAAACATGAACCGACTAGCTCGGCATAGAGTGCTTTGTCGTGGGCCACCCGTTACAAAAGGCACACACGTTACAGCGCGTATTACCTCAAGACCACAAAGTGCCCCGCCGCGGCGGTCTAGGGGCTAAGGTAGTCGGCTGCTGACCCGCACGTCACGGGATCGAATCGCGGCTGCGGTGGCTGCATTGCCGATGGAGGCGGAAATGTTGTAGGCCCGTGTAGGAGCGTAGAAATTTCAAGCACATTTCGCGCGCATAATTATTCGTGATTAAGAGAATGGTACACAATACACAGATTACAGCAATATGCGAGAGGCTCACAGATAGGATCCACTTTCAATTCTATCGATCACCTAATTTGGTCCAGTAACATCACAGAATAGAAGGCATGCACGAAGTGGTTGAAGTACGCACTAGAGTCAGGATATCGCTATCGCGTTCAGCTCGTAAATGGGAAGCTTAAGGGCCTCCATTTTTTAAGCATGGCTTTGCGCGTTCACTTTGACAATTGACAGTCAGCGCTGGTCACATGTAAATTGCTTTTGTCTCTTGGTTTTCGGACATTTCGTCAAGCGACTCCTAAAGATACTAATGCCTGAGGCCCAGTGAAAATCGCTGAGACTGCTCATCCTTTTTGCATTCGACTTCTACATGCGAAGCTCAGGGCTGTGTCCATTCCTCGGCGACCGTCCGCTCTCGCACTGTACATGCGCCAGCTCCCCAATCTCTTCGCGTCAGCTAGAGAGTGTGGGAGCGGAGGTGGCAGAGCGCTGCCTCTACTTCATTTCTTTTTTTCCGGTTATCTCTTCGCCACAGCTGTGCGCTCGCATCACGGCGTAAAAATATACAGGTGCCTGACACCATCCTCGCAACGCATTGAAAAGCGCAATCCCAGCGCGCCAAGATAATGTTCGGGCTGTTATCAGTTATCTCACCACTTCATCGGTGCTTTCTTACATGGCGTTACAACGAGCCGGGTCAGCCATCTGGGTCTCAGCAACACGCTCGGCATAAACTTACATGCTGCTAATTCTAGTAGGGTCTTTTTGTTGGCATTCGTGAACGTGCTGTTTTGAGGCCAGATTTTTTTTTCACGTATGTTTAATGCTATTCTAACGACGAAGGGGACATAGTACTGCTGAAGTAGGTTCTCAAAATGGCGAGAACGTGTTTCGTACCGAATTGCTGTTTTGGCTTCGGACTTGTGCGGAACGTGTGCCTCTCTTCAAAGTGCCGTCTGGCAGTGACCATCTGACGGTGATCGTTTACATAATTACGTGAATTCGCATCGTAACATCCAGCCCTCAACAACCACACTGCTTTAGTGTATTGTATATGAATTACTTGCGTAGTTGCAATAATTATAACTGCATTGCTTTTGTGCGTTTAATATAGAATACTTGCGCGTTCAAATATTTATATCGCAAACACATTGAACAAGCGCAACTATACTTCACTAATTTTCTGTGTGAAAAAAAGCAGTGATACGCATGAAATACATTTCTGGTGTAGTGACGATTCTCTTTTATTAGTTGGATAATTTATATTACTGAGAATTTGCGCGTTAAAATCACGATTTCATTACGAGAGATGCCTTAGTAGAGGGCACCTGGCTAATTCTGACCATCCGCGGCTGTTAACATGCATGTACATCTAAGCACGTGGAAGTTCCTTGCATTACTATCCCACGGTAAAGTATTTTGATGGAGGAATAGCACGCTGGCTAACTTTTAAAAACGATAGTCTTTCTTGGGGACCTTTGCCGCAAAAATGTTGGTCTGTCTGTACATTTCTTTGTTGGTCCACTCTTAACAGCATTGGGTATTTGAAACGGCCGACCCCATCCGCAGTGCCCACCTATGTTGCTCAAGTTCAGCGTTCATACTTGTGCAATTTTCGATTAAAAAGCAGATATTGCGCGTGTCTTGGGCACCATACAACAGCCACAAAAATGGGTGATTCGCACTGCTAGAGAACCTGCTCTTCAGCTAATCAGAAATGTGAGATCACCTTACAAAAATGGTGAAATAGCCCAATGTATTGCAGAAACTGTGGAATATGCCTCATCGCAGGATCACAACATCGTATTCCAATGGATACCCAGCCACATTGGAATAAAGGGCAATGAAGAGGCTCATAGCCTCACGAAGAAAGCATTGTAGAAGGACGGGCTTGCGCAATCCCTGTCCGGGGCGGATATTCAACATCTCATATCGCAAAGAGCTAGCCAATGTTCGATGGAGAAGTGGTTTGAGAGCCCTAAATCAAAGGAAACCGTACTTTATGAAGTTTATCCACACAGAAAATTTTCCACAGCTACGGACCTCCCACGACACCTAAAAACATTAATCCATCGTCTTCGATTGGAAGTAGCCTACACAAACAGCTTCCTGCACAAGATACATCGATCCAACTCACCGGAATGCCATTGTGGTCATGCAGAAGAAAATGTTCCCCATTATCTTTTGAAGTGCGTTAAATACGCGAATGAAAGAGAAAAATTAAAGAACAAATTAGCAAGTTTGGGCAGACGGCCCCTCACAATAAAGAAACTAATTGGACCATGGCCTGAGATGCATCTCCAGAAAAAGGCAATAATCTTCCTGACAGACTTTTTAGTGGAGACCGGCCTGTACAAGCGCCTATGACCGACAGCCAGAGATGGGTATATATAAAATGTGGTCATGTATATACTTACAGTAAAATAGTAAGGTGTGCGTGTAAATAGTTTATGACTGGGTGAACTGCGCGAAGAAAACTGTGTATTGGCATAATATTTGAACTGGTTTCAGTGTGCTATTATGTTTTTTCCTTTCCGTATTGTTAATTTTTGGGTACCGTTCTGTATTATTATTTTATTTTTCGCTGCAGAACTTTGTGATATGAAGTAGCCGAGGATATGGCCACCTCAACCTCTCCACAGCAAAACAGTTAAAACAGAACAGAACGTATATACTAAGCATGTGCGCCTTTTACTAGAAAAAGTACACATGTAATTTGAAGGAATGTAGCGCTTATGACGCTGTGCTGACCATGCAACGCTTGCACGGAAAGGCTAGTGCTTCCAACGCTTTGCTAAAACGAGACGGTGGTGGCACCTACCCGTCACCTTGCGTTCTACACCTTATAACCTCTAAGGCGGGAGCACACACCCGTCTCAGAGCCACGTGCTTTGTTTTTGAAAAAAAAAAGTACTAGATGGCAGTCACGTCTCACGTGTGGCCGGACTTGATGCGCTCGTTCGCCTCCGCTGCACGCTCGAGGCACTCTAACGCAGCGCCTCCAGAATACCATTCACCGTTTTTCTTGAGCAGAACATCAAATAAATGTTTTGTTCACTCTCTCCACACGCAAGACTATCGTCTTTCGACAACATTAAAGGCAGATACGGAGCCATTTTTTTCAATATTTTTCTTCGCATCCAGCAATAGCGTGAACAGACGAAAATACTGGTGCGCGTGAGTGAAACTATGTGTGTTCACGATGTTCTTACCCTGCACAAGGCATAGGGCATAATTCTGGTAATTTGTTACCTTTTATTTGAAATAACAAATTTCCTTCGTGTATAAGTGTTACTCACACCGGAAATACAGCACACGCAAGATGTATTTTCTTGTTTTGCTGTATTTTCGGTGTGTTACTCACACCGAAAATACAGCGAAACAAGAAAATACAGCACACGAGTGCTGCCTAAAAACTGAAGTGTAAATTTATAGAAAAAAACATTGCATATGTAGCATTATTGCAGAAGCGTTTAAGGTAATTTTTATTTGTTACGTGGAAGCGTTGATCCGGCAACGGTAAAGAATAAATGTCGAGGTTCCAGCAAGGAATCAAACTCCACCATTCCGCGCAGTAATTAATTATTCCAGCACAGTGCGACACCAGGTCTCGGAATTGCTTTTAATATACTCGAACGTTCCAAAAACGTTATCTCTGACTGCAGTACTAGCTATCCATTTTTATTAACAGTATACTTTTTGTCATGCAGCCCTGACGTTGAAAATGTAGCAGCCGGCGTTTGCAAGGTCTGTATTTGGCTGAACTTGTGGCCAGTAAACTGACACTCAGACTTACAGCAAGAAATTCACGCGGTTCTCTATCACTGGCCCAATGAGCGTCGATAACCTGATCGGTGGCGAGGCGCGCTGGCATTTGTATACAGGCATCATCAGTGGGGGCTGCGGTTGTTTGAGAATAAACTCAGCGGTTCTTGTTTGTGCTCTCAAGCCTAAAAGACGTTTAGAAGTGTGGTTTGAAGACGATTCGAAAAATCTTCGAGAATACTCTCAGACGTCCAGGCACGATTTGCACAGGGCAGTACACGTACATTAGGCCGGAAATGTAAAACACAGAAACAAAGCGGCAGGTATGGCAAAATAAGTACTTCTATATGATACAGCTGTCACGTCGGGTGAACATCCTTGGCGGTTAGGTGTAATCCGCTGAAGTTGATTTCAAGAGCTGTGTCTAGGACTACCATCACCATGAGCGTCAAACGCTGATCAGCTTGCCCGCTTGTGGTGTTTCTAATACACCCATGTTGTGGTTGTCATCGTTTCGCAACTGTGAACAACGCTTTATATAAAACATGTGTCGCTGTTCAACATGTGGCTGTGCGTACGACAATTGTACATATCTTTGGCGTCATTTCGAAACGCGGCGCTAAACAAAAAAGGTACAGCACAATCACCTTTCACGCATGCTACACATTACATCGATTTCCACGGTACGTGGGATTGTCCAATTTTTTTATAATCAGCACTCAGCAGCTCATATTTCTATTAAATTAAGTCTAAAACTTTTCACGACATGCGCGTAAGCTTATAACAAAATGATCTCAGACACTCGTGCAGCCTCAAGAGCATTAATTGCGGCGCTGCCTTTGGGTATGAAACTCGAAGACGTAAAATATAAAGGAAGACATTGACATGCATGTTGATCCACACTGAGTACCATATCTGAATGGAATGTCACGCTAAATATTAAGCAATGGTGCGTTTCAAGTTCCAACGGCGTGCACGCAGCTTCAACTCCGAGAATTGAAGCTGCGTGCACCTGCTGAGCAACAATATTTCCCGCAGGCCATTAGCACGCATTAGGGTGCTGCTCTATGGTCAAGACTATTTCAGCAAGAAAATCTTCATTAAAGTATCGCTAGTTTGGTAAAGCAGTTTCCGATCATGAACAGACAGGCCCCAGTTTGAGACAGCTGCTAGAGGCGAGTAACAAACGGGAGCACATATTAATTTTTTCCATTTTTCTAAGTAGCTTTATAAAAAAATGTTTCGCAATTTACCCGCACCTTTGAGGAACATTTTGCCACAAAAACTTTTCGAATTGGTTTATTACGAGCGGAGAAAACAGGTTTTTTTTTTAAGCGGCGCGAAACGAGGGAGAGAGGAGGCGACCTCTAAACGCTTCCCGCTCTTCCGCGTATCCTTCGCAAGCCAAATCTCTTCCCCACACTCTCTGGGATACGACCAAAAAGTGACGTGTGAATGATGGTCCTGAACAAGCCCAGCCCCCGTGCACGCGAGTGGCGTTGCTTTATTGACCAGCGTTATTTTGTGGTCTTCTGCCTGTTTCTGCGGGATTGTTTGGAAACGCTAGCTTAGACGCGGTAGAGTAGATGAGTTCAATAGGGAGTTTTAGTGCTGGGTACGCAAGCTCTAGGGGCGTTGCGGGATTGGGGGCGCGCGGTGTTGCGTACCCAACCCATACCCAACTGAAATGCCTTATAGAGGCGCGCACGCAAACGCAAGCCGCACAAAGGTCACGCACACTCGCAGCACTATAGCGTCTTAATTGTCGCGTAAGTATTACTTAATTATCTTTACGAATTATAAGCACTATAGGAACACGTAACAAAGACAAAGAAACCACAGCCACTACACAAACTTAGGCCAAAACCCCAGAGCAAGCACGACCAGCTACCTGCGCGTTCGACAGCAGGATTTGATGATGCTGATGATGAACCTTCTGCTTTGCTGGCACTTGCCCAGAAGGGAGATCAGCCAAGAACCGGGCAGCAGGGTCATCAAGTGTGCTAAGTCAGGCATTCAGCATTCAGGTAGTCTCGTAGCCGTAAATAATAACAATAGACAAACAATGTAACCTTTTTGTTGCCATTATGTACTCGCACACTGCAGAGAAAACCTCCCTGTGGCTATAACCTAATGTAATCCCTCCGAAGGATAAAATTAGTTCCACGTTTATTTTTAAACCTAGCTTTTCAATTGGTTCGACCAAGTATCTTTTCCTTTGATAAGCATATCGTTGACAGGATAAAAAGAAATCATCTATTGAATCCGATTCTTTGCAAAAGAGACACAACGGAGATGCTGTTAGTCCAGCTTTATGTAGGCAGTAATTCAGATGCGGAATTATGCATCGCAATCTGGTGATTGTAATTTGTATCTGCCGAGATACGCACCACTGTTTGTTCCAGAAAAATTTTAGGTGTACGAAGTCTCTGACTTTATCCTATGATAATTTTTCTATTTCTTTGTGCAAACAAGCATTTCTATATCTGAGTGTTGTTACGTAGGCGAAATCAGGTAAAATAGGTAAGAGTGGTCCAATTAAAGATGCTTTGGCTAACGAGTCTGCTATCTCATTTGGATAAATCCCGCAGTGGCCAGGTATCCATAGCGAGCAAAATTTCTTCAGGTTTGCTGGTAATAAACTGCTAATCATACTCAATAATGTCAAATTTTTGCTGTAGATAGTGCAGTGCATACTGAGAGAGAATCGGTAAGTATGACCGCTTCTGATTCGCTTGCAGGAAGTTTACGAAGTGCTAGAATTATAGCAAATAATTCAGCGATGAATATAGGCGTGTAATCTGGTAATCGAACTGAGGAAGACCAGTCGAGAGAAGTACAGAAGATGCCTACTCCAGCCTTTTCGTCCAACACGGATGCATCCGTCGCAATAATGTTGTTTATGGACAGATGAGTCAAGTAGTCTTTTAACCAACTATTTAAATATTGAAGGGGCAGTTGTTTCGCATTAGAGGGGAAAATATCATCAAAGTTAATTTCGAGTTCTGAATTAGGCGTCTTCGTTATGCTAATTTGATAAATATTTACATTGAGAGGCTCTAGCAGCGCTTGGACAAACCTAATCTGAGGGGAGTGTAGTCTAGACCATTGTGTTCCAAAGAATGCGGTTGGTTCTTGAAAAAAAAACAGGAATTGCCTAAGTTAGAGGTTTCTCCATCATCGTATTTTTGCGCGTCGCGCTTGGCAAGAAGAACGAGAACGTTCAACTGAAACTTTATAGTAGGTACAACTTAGTCCTCATCAAAATTTTGTTCTCAAACTCGTAGCGTTTTTATTTTATAAGTTTCTTTCCTCTAAGATAGAATAATATTCAATAAGACCACTTAATTGTTGGCCAATCCCGCACAGTGGGTATGAGCCACATGTGAAAGTCAACTAGAAAAAAAGAACAAGAACAAGCGAATAGAAGAGTCAAAAGAGAGTATTAAGCAAGTGATGATTAACCAGAAAAAGAACAATTATCAGGTAAGCAAGTAGTATCTCTGCTGATTGCTGTTTATCTCACCGTTTAAGGGGTCGTAAAACGCTCGGTCCAAAGCGACAATGTGAAGCCACCGGCGTCCACACGCACTAACTAGGTGACGTCATCATAACTAATTCTTTGCCAATCGAGGAACGCAGAACTTTTCGGTACTTGCGAGTGCGTGCAACTAGGACGCTCATCAGCGTCTTTGACATACGCAATCAGCGCTAAAGTGCCAACCACTGGCACGCGTATGCACGCGCCTACGCGTTGAAAGCGTCTAGTCGCGCCTGTGGAGCAAAAGGGCGTGCAACCACTGGCACGCGTCAACTGCGTTGACGCCCACGCGTCCGAAGCCGATGCACAATATTGCTTGACTTTTTGGCTTAGAACTGTCCAAGTTCAGCACAGAACGGCACGTTCTTCACTGGAGCGGGTTTGTATGTTTTAAGGGATATAAGAACACGTTAAAAAATTCATAGTGCTTTAGTATTCAGAAGTAATTGACATTCCAGTGACCAAAGTAACTACAGCGGTATGCACCAGAAATCAACATCGGTGCGTGCGTCGTTCCCGCGAATGAACATACGCGTCTAGGATACTGTACGTCTATCATAGGCGTGTGCAGAGTTCTCCTTAAGGAGGGGGGGGGGCAAAAATTTTGTCGCACTGCCCCCCTCCATGTAGGTGCTGACTTAGCGCCCTCTCTTTATTGTTAATATATGGTGTTGACATTGAGCTCCCCCCCTCCTCTCTTCGGTCAATGAGGTGGCGGCTGCCCTCCTGATCAGGTTTACAAACCACCGGGTTTCTATACCTGCACTACCAAATTTATTAACAATGTCTTGAATATGCTCATACTTTCAGTATATTTACACATCATATTTTATAGCACTCAACCTAATAATCATTATGTATTTTATATATAAATTATTTTATATCCTATATTTTATAGCACTCAACTTATGAATCAGTCATAAGCCTACAATTGAGGCCAGAGGAGCAGGCTTTCAGTTGATGTGTGTGTTCGAAATATCCTCTAATGCACACATGGTTCTTATTGATACAAGAGATAGTGGTCATAAGATAGGAATCGAATACTGCGTAGAATGCCTTCGGGCAATTTTCATACTTGAAATGTGCTCTAATACAACTAACTGTGCCTGAAACTTCATAATGTGACAGATATTGGTCATAATATTGCAACTGAACCTTGCATGGAAGACTTCTGGACGTTGTATTTAGTCAAAGTATTCTCTAAAACGACAAGCGACACCCAACTGTTCATGAAGTCACAGAAATCGGTCATAATAATGGAACAGAACCCAGTATAGAATACCTCTGGATGTTGTCTTTACTCAAAGTATTTTCTAAACAGACAGACGACATCTAACTGTTCATGAAGTCACAGATATTGGTCATAATATTGCAACTGAACCTTGCATGAAAGACTTCTGGACGTTGTCTTTAGTCAAAGTATTCTATAAAACGACAAAGGACACCCAACTGTATGTAAAGTCACAGATATTAGTCATAATAATGGAACTGAACCCTGTATGGAATTCTTCTGGACAATCTCTTTAGTCAAAGTATTCTCTAAAATGACAAATGGCACCCAACTGTTCATGAAGTCAAAGATATCGATCATAATATTGGAACTGAACCCTGTATGGAAGACTTCTGGACGTTGTTTTTAGTCCAATTATTCTCGAAAATAACAAACCCCACCCAACTGTTCATAAAGTCACAGATATCAGTCATAATTTTAGAACTGAAACCTTAATGAAAGACTTCTGGACATTGTCATTAGTCAAAGTATTCTGACAAACGACAAACGATGCCCAACAGTTCATGAAGTTACACCTATCGGTCATAATGTTACAACTGAAACCTTAATGCAAGACTTCTGGAGGTTGTCTTTAATCAAAGTATTCTCTAAAACCACAGACAACACCGAACTGTTCATGAAGTCACAGATATCGGTCGTAATATTAGATCTGAATCAATAATGCAAGACTTCTGGACATTGTCTTTAGTCAAAGTATTCTCTCAAACGACAAACGACATCCAACTGTTCATGAAGTCGCAGCTATAGGTCATAATATTGGAACTAAAACCTTAATGCAAGAATTCTGGATGTTGTCTTTAGTCAAAGTATTCTCTAAAATGACAGATGACATTTAACTCTTCGTGAAGTCACAGATATCGGTCATAATATTAGAACTGAAACCTGAATGCAAGACTTCTGGACGTTGTCTTCAATCAAAGTATTCTCTAAAATGACAAACGACACCAAACTGTTCATTGAGTCACAGATATCGGTCTTAATATTAGAACTGAAACCTTAGTGCAAGACTTCTAGACGTTGTCTTTAGTCTAAATATTCTCTAAAATGACAGACGACACCCAACTGTTCATGAAGTCACAGATATCGGTCATAATATTAGAACTGAAACCTTCAAGCAAGACTTCTCGATATGGTCTTTAGTCAAAGTATTCTCTAAAACGACAAACGACAACCAACTGTTCATGAAGTCACAAATATCGGTCATAATATTAAAACTGAATCCTTCATACAAGACTTCTGGACATTGTCTTTATACAAAGTATTCTCTAAAACGACAAACGACACCCAACTGTTTATGAAGTCACAGATATCGGTCATAGTAATGGAACTGAACCCTGTATGGAAGACTTCTGGACGTTGTCTTTAGTCAAAGTATTTTCTAAAACGACAAATGAAAACGAACTGTTCATGAAGTCACAGATATCGGTCATAATATTCGAACTGAACCCTGTATGGAAGAATTCTGGACGTTGTTTTTAGTCAAATTATTTTCTAAATCGACTAACCGCACCCAACTGTTCATAAAGTCACAGATATCGGTCATAATATTGAAACAGAACTCTGTATAGCAGGCTTATGAACGTTGTCTGCAGCCGAATTGTTCTCCAATGCAACAACACACACCCTACTCTTCATGATGTGGCGGATTTAGGTCATCAGGCTGTATTTTTTCCCTGTGTGGAGGGCTTTTGAATGATAAGCGTATTGGAAATATCCTCTAATGCAAGAAACTGCGTTTGGCTCTTAATGATACAACAGATACTGGTCATAAGAATGGAACCAAGCACTATGTAGAATGCCTCTGGGCATTTTTTGTAGTCAAAACATGCTCTAATACAACTAACTGTGCTTTAAACTTTCATGATAAGACAAATATTGGCCATAGGACTGCAACTGAACCCTTTATGGAAGACTTCTGGATGTTGTCTGAAGATAAAGTATTCTCTAAAATGACAAACCGCGCCTAACTATTCATGAAATCACAGATATGGTCATAATACTGGAACTGAACCCTTCATGGAAGGCAGCCAAAATGTTCTCCAATGCAATAAAACACACCCGACACATCAAAATGCAACAGATATAAGTGATCAGATTAGAACCCAGCACTGCGTTGAACAGTTTCTTATGGTATATTTATTTATTTTCAAATACGGCAGCCCAATGTGAGACTACTGCAAAAGTGGCGTACATATATACAAAATGAAAGGATTTAAACAGTAATATCACAATAAGTGTGCCAAGGTAAACAAATATCAATAACCTTAAGTGCACCACAGTAAGAAATCAAAGAAATAGAACATTAATATTATACCAGTGCCTCCAAAAAGTCAGACATACTGGTATTAGGAATCAAACGAAGTAGATCAATCCAGTGTTTGATAACTTTATTGGAACGTGTTAAAGAGCACTACAATTGACTTCTAAGCTGGATGATGATTGCGGATCATTGCTGTGTTGAAGCCTTCAGCACTTTGCTGGTAGTTTAAATATCCCTTAACATCTACAAAATGCATCTGACAATTCTTGATGAGACAGACAGTGGTTTTGAGATTACAGCCAAGCACTGTGGCTTTCACATGTCATCAATTGTCAAAATACCCTATAATGCAATAAAGCATGCCCAAAATTTTTGATGGAACAGATACCGATCATAGGATTGCACCAGAGCACCGTACAGAAGGTTTGGCAAGTTTTCTAACAGAGCTAAACTGGATATGCCTAAGTGCTTGTATATACTAGTCCAAGTTAATGCATATATAAAAAAAAACTGAACAGAAATGAAGCACTCCTTGGAAACACATACAAATATTCAATGTTCGAAACCATCGAATAATATCTTCTGCTTGTAGCGAGAGAGGAAGACGAGACAGTGGCCACCGTGGTCGTGTCGTTCTCTCGCCACTTTATTTCACGCCTCAACGGAGCCGGGGTGGCTGTCCACGTCTGATACACAAAGTGCGCTAGCTTCTTATCCTCCTCGCGCAGCTCGAGCTCCATCAGCTGCGCGAGAAGCGCGGCGCGGTGATTGAGAAATGATGATGAAGATGATGGCACTACAGGGCTCCCCCCCTAGCGCTTTGCGCGATTTGAAGGCATATGAAAAAAATAAAGAGAGCGACAATTGCCATATACATGAACGACAATTCATAAAGTGTTCATTTGTCAATTCCATGTTGTCAACGTGGGCCATCGGTAAGCAGTGCGTCTCCGGTGGGCGACTCAGGGAGAAGCGCAAGGGACGAAGAAGGAAGTGCCGGGTCGCTGTGGTCGCCGACAAGCGGGTCTCACGATGACCTGGTCGGAAAGGCCGAAGGTGGACCGTGTGCCGCGAGGTCATGCTGCTAACGTCGGCAGAGGGACGGCAGTGCGGGTTTTGACCTTGGGGTTGACGCAACACTGACCTCAAAGTCGAGCGGCGTCTGACGTGCCGGTATAGATAGACGTGTCGACGCACGCAGGAACGTGTCCTAACAATGCCGCCAATTGTACGGTGGGTAGTCGTGTACACGACTAGTGGTGGGACATTGCGTCGGATAGGCCGAGTAGGTGCTTGCACCGTCTTCAGGGTTGTGACTGCAACTCGTGACTGCGTAGCAGGGCCTCTCAAATGTTGCCGCAACGTGTGACGCCAAGCACGTTGTAGTCGCCGACGTTGGGTAATGGGTGGTAGACACGTATGAGGTATGAGCGTCCTCGCGGTTGTGACACACGAGCGGGCGTTGTGGACACGCGTCTGGTTGTTGCTGTCCGGAGGCAAAGGCTCCGGGGAATGGTGGTGGTGGAACCCAGTCAGCGGGGGCTCGCCCGGAGTATTGGACGGGACACCTGTGCTCGTGTAATGACCTCCAGTAGTCCGCGCATGAAGGTTGGCGTGCAGGTCTGCATAAGTGATGGCTGCCTCTAGCCAACACCCCCCAGATTGCTCCACCGCAGGCGTGGTATTGCTGGTGAGCCCTGTCTGAAGCGGACCGGGCACGTCGTCCTCAAGCGCGTCAGTCATAGTCGCAGCGTCTTGGAAGCTTGGCCGTGGTTGATGGCTGGTGGCTTTAACTTCAGCTGCGGGAAACTGCGAGGACGATGGCGGTCGTTGCTGGCAGGACGCGCAGAGCATTGAGGCTGGTCGACAGTCGC
The DNA here is from genome assembly GCA_013436015.1 of Rhipicephalus annulatus. Lineage (NCBI taxonomy): Eukaryota > Metazoa > Arthropoda > Arachnida > Ixodida > Ixodidae > Rhipicephalus > Rhipicephalus annulatus. The sequence goes on from WOVY01000507.1 coordinate 140,511, forward strand.
CTTCGAACATCGGGGAGGGTGAAGGTTCCGCAACCAGGAGGTGAATAGCGGGCGTGACAATGCCCATAGTCGTGGTAGCCACCAGGGCGTTCGGTGGTGTTGCCGTCATAGAACCTGACGTGTGAGCCGTGTTGTGAGCCATGGAGGTCGGCCGAGACGAGGCGGTGGTAAGCATGCCTGCAGCGTCGTCGGCCGAGGACGATGAAAACACAAACCGCGTGGCTGACTGGTTGCCTTCAGCCCAAATGTCGGGAACCAAGGCGGATGAGCAGTCGGGCGCAGGATACGCGTCGCTAGTGGCCAGACGAGAGGTTAAGTCTCGTTTATCGGACGTTGTTGAAGGCGAAAGGCCACCTGTGCCAGGCTCTGAGGTGGGCGGCAAGGTGGTCGTCATGGAGTCTGGTGGGGCCACGGTTGGTAGCGCACGTTGCGGCGCAGTGAAAGCCCCAAAGTCGTGGGTCCCTGGAAGCGGTCGGTACGTGAGGCCGTTGCGGGCGAGCACCGCAGTACAGAGGGCATCGTAAGGCTGTTGGCTGGTGCTTGAAGTGGCAGAGAGATGACGCAACTCTACCGGAAGGGCGTCATGATAAATGGCGTTCATCAGCGGCTGGTCCGTGACGCCATTCAACGCAAGAATGGCATCGAGCTGCATGAACCATACCTTGGGGTAGGTCGATTAGAACGGCGGCACTGGCGGGCAGAGTTGCGGGAACATGGCAGCGGGCTACTCTGCGAAGGGCGTGTTTTCTGGGTCACCAATGTAGCGAGAGCGGAAGACGAGACGGTGGCCAACGTGGTCATGTCGTTCTCTCGCCACTTTATTCCACGCCTCAACGGAGCCGCGGTGGCTGTCCACGTCCGATACACCAAGTGCGCTAGCTTTTTCTCCTCCTCGCGCAGCTTGAGCTCCAGCAGCTGCACGAGAGGCGCGACGCGGTGATTGAGAAATGATGATGGTGATAACGGCACTACATGCTCATTACAGTTTGGAGGAACAGATAAATACACGCACAGTTCTGAAAGGTCTCATAAGTCACATGAGGTAATTTTTGCATTTCTTCTGTACAAAGTGCAGTACGATAAGGGTGCACCTTCATTCATTCTATGCATACATGTGGTGATCTTCTCTTCCAACTATCGTGTCATCGTGCAGCTGATTTCAAATCAGGTGCTTCTCACAAAGTTTTCAGTTATCTGTCCAGCTGTGAACAAAAGGCGTGTTATAATATAGTTAACTGTAAAATGACAGAGAAGCGCCATTGTATGCCTATAGCTATGAGTATTAGAATGAACTCTAAATTAAGAATGTGTGTTAGAATGCCTCCAAACAACGTATGTGCCACTGAGCGTAGCGGAGAAGCAGAAGAAGCGACAAGTGAAATGGCAGGCAATACCAGCAGCACATAATCATGCAACTTTCTTTTGCGATCACCACAGCAACGCACGCTCGAGTTTCTGTCTTGTACGTGAATGGGAATGAAACCGCTGACAGCTGAATGCCTCAGCGTTGTTTGTACTCGACACGAAGTCACCTCACAGTGCTACCAACCAGCGCACGCTTGTTATAAGCTTGGCAACACACGAAAACAATTTGCACCGACGCCAACGAATGTTTCAGCGTCGTACAATCCGCGAATGCACTTCTATAAGTACGAACGCTTTCACGTCACCGAAATATGTTGGCTAGTGCGAGGTTCGCTTTCAGCGATGATGAATACCGATGTTGGAAACAAACACAGTGCAGATAAAAACTCCTCCGTGTGAACTACGCGATGTTTCGGGCGTCGTATATGGTGTCTATGTTGCGACGGAAACTACCGTAGAGTTTTTTAGCCAAGGTTTCTCGCATGTGCTGGTTCATACGAACTAGACGGTAGAGGCCTGCGCTGGATGCAGATAACACCGCTCTGAATTGCCTCCGCGGTAGGCGAGGGCTCACGCTCAAACCTTCGAACCTCTGAAATCTGTTTACACTCGTTTTTAGCACAGAAAGTCACATATCAAAACACAAGAACACCGACATGCTCCTTTCGCTCGGCCGACCATCGCGCTCGGGACCGGCGCTAGCATAGCCGGCCGGCAATCGCTGGATTTGTCGGCGTCGCTCGAACTCGGCACGAAACCACGTCACGCTGGTAGCACTCGCAGTCGTTCGTCGTGTCGTTGTCGTTCTAGATTACGAAGCGGTCATTTAGGAACGTTTGGAGTAGTTTACGTGCTTGCATCCAGCACTCGGCTGTGCCTTGGAAGTGGCGGTCGATAGGCATAACGTTCCGAGGCATCGTGGACTCTCGTTGGTGGGCGTGCGGCCCCTGGTTGGTTGGCGCCGCTGTACGCGTGGTGACGTCGCGTACGCGTGGTGACGTAGCATACGCGTGACAAAAGTATTGTTACGTGGAAAATAACAGTAGTCAGTCTACAGCCTCAGCGCAGCTGACCGACAACGTCCAGTTCTTCACTCTCAGTCTGAGGCACTTTTCTAGGGTATGTCTCACTATGCCCTGTTTCAGTCAGCCTAAATCACGTAACACAACCCCCGGCGGCAAAAGCGCCGACCCGGCCAGTTTACGGGGCCACAGCAGGAGCAGTGTGGTAACGCTTGAGCCTTGATACGTGGACGATGTCCCTTGACAGCAGAGCAGAAGAGGTTGATGGATTATCAGGGACAATTTCGTATGTAGTGTCGGTCATTCGTCTAAGCACGCGGTATGGGCCCCTGAAACCAGACAGAAGTTTTTCTGAAAGGCCTGCATGTCGCGTAGGGGACCAAAGACGAACGAGGGAACCTGTTGGAAAATGTTCGTCGCGATTCCGCTCGTCGTAACGATACTTCTGCGAGTCTTGGGATGCCATTTATCTGCTGCGGGCAAGCTGACGAGCATGGTCAGCTCAGGTAATAGCGTCCCGTGCATATTCAGAAGTAGACTGCGCAGCGGCTGGCAGGAAGGTATCCAACGGCAATGCTGGTTCACGTCCAAACAGAAGGTAAAATGGCGAGTACCCAGCAGTGTCATGCCGGGAGGAATTGTATGCGAACGTCACGTAGGCTAGTGCAAGGTCCCAATCACGATGGTCGGCCGAGACGTATTTCGATAGCATGTCTGTCAGGGTGCGGTTTAAACGTTCTGTAAGCCCGTTTGTCTGGGGATGGTACGATATCGTGAGCTTATGTTGGGTGGAGCAGGAACGCAGGATATCGTCAACCACTTTCGAAAGGAACGTACGGCCTCGGTCTGCCAGCAGTTGACGAGGGGCTCCATGCACTAATATGAGATCACGTAGTAGAAAATCAGCGACGTCTTTAGCACAGCTTGTTGGCATGGCTCGCGTAACTGCGTAACGGGTCGCGTAATCCGTAGCCACCGCGACCCACTTGTTTCCGGAGGTGGGTGTTGGGAAGGGACCGAGAAGGTCCAAACCAACACGGAAGAATGGCTCTGATGGGACGTCGATGGGATGAAGATATCCGGAAGGGAGTCCCGACGGCTTTTTGCGACGCTGGAAAATTTCACAAGTGTTGACATAACGACGTACAGAGCGTGAAAGGCCAGGCAAGTAAAAGCGGCGGCGCACATGGTCATATGTGCGAGAGACACCAAGGTGACCGGCGGTTGGCGTGTCATGGAGCTCGCGTAGGACTGTGGATTGATTGATATGTGGGGTTTAACGTCCCAAAACCACTCTATGATTATGAGAAACGCCGTAGTGGAGGGCTCCGGAAATTTAGACCACCTGGGGTTCTTTAACGTGCACCCAAATCTGAGCACACGGGCCTACAACATTTCCGCCTCCATCGGAAATGCAGCCGCCGCAGCCGGGATTCGAACCCGCGCCCTGCGGGTCAGCAGCCGAGTGCCTTAGCCACTAGACCACCGCGGCGGGGCGCGTAGGACTGTGGAGCGCAGGTGCTTTGTTATTACCAGAAGTAGGTCGTGACCATTGGGCGATAAATTACGCCGATATAAGGTGTGGTCCTTTAAGGTAAACATGCGAACAGAAGCGTCTTGCGGTGAAGATTCGAGCTGTTGTATTAGGCAGCTGATATCCAGATCGCGACATTGCTCGTCCCCGAGATGAAGCAGCTGGGAGATGGAAAGGACGCAACCCACATAATCAGTGCTTGTTGGATTGCAGTCGGCCACAGGGTAGCGTGACAGACAATCCACATCTTTGTGCAGTTTTCCTGATTTATACACTACGGTGTAAGAATACTCCTGGAGGCGGAGTGCCCAGCGGGCAAGAGGACCTGTGGAATCTTTGAGGGAGGTGAGCCAGCAAAGAGCGTGGTGGTCGGTGAGAACTATAAATGGTGAGCCGTGTAAATAAGGGCGAATTTTCGCGGCAGCCCACACCAGCGCTAGGCATTCGCGCTCTGTGATGGAATAATTACACTCCGAGGGGGACAGTAGCCTGCTGGCTTAAGCTATCACGCGATGCTGCCCACGTTGTCGCTGAGCCAACACAGCGCCTATTCCGTAACCGCTGGCATCGGTGCGGACTTCGGTTGGTGCCGTAGGGTCGAAGTGAGCCAGCACAGGAGAATAAGTGAGCAAAGTGGTCAGGTCGGAGAATGCTGCTGCTTGCGAGGGACTCCAGGTAAACTTCTCATCTGGTTTGAGTAAATCTGTTAGGGGCCGAGCGATTTCCGCGAAGTTCTTGATGAACCGCCGAAAATAGGAGCAGAGCCCCACAAAGCTGCGGACATCTTTGGCAGTTTTTGGCACAGGAAAGTCCTTCACAGCTCAAACTTTTTCTAGGTCAGGCTGTACGCCGTAAGCGTCAACAATATGTCCAAGTATTGTAATGCGACGGCAACCAAAACGGCACTTGGATGAATTCAGCTGAAGGCCGGCGAGACGGAAGACATCAAGAATTTTTGACGGCCTCTCAAGGTGCGCTTCAAAAGTGGGAGCAAACACGATCGCGTCATTCAGATAACAAAGACACGTAGACCACTTGAATCCATGAAGCAGGGAGTCCATCATTCGTTCAAAGGTGGCGGGGGCACTACATAGGCCGAAAGGCATGACTTTAAATTGGTAGAGGCCATCGGGTGTTACAAAAGCCGTCTTCTCTCGGTCCATGGGGTCCACAGCAATCTGCCAATAACCAGAACGAAGATCGATGGAAGAAAAGTAGGCGGCACCATGAAGGCAATCAAGGGCGTCGTCAATGCGGGGCAGAGGGTATGCGTCTTCTTGGTGATGTTGTTAAGGTGGCGATAGTCCACACAAAATCGCCACGATCCGTCCTTCATTTTAACTAATACCACCGGTGATGCCCAGGGACTGGAGGATGGTTCAATAATGTCCATCGCTAGCATCTTGTTCACCTCCTTCTGAATTATGCTCCGCTCAAAAGCAAACACTCTGTAGGGACGGCGGTGAACAGGGTTGGCATCACCTGTGTGTATGCGATGCTGGACAAAGGACGTCTGCCCTAGATGTCTGTCGTCAAAATCGAAAATACCCTGGTAGGCCTCGAGAAGATGTTGTAGAGCTTCAACTTGCGGAGGCGGAAGATCAGTGGCGATCATGTCTACAATTTGACGGCTGCCCAAATGTGTTGCGAGTGATGTGCGCTGCGGTGAAACAAAAGTGTCTAAGGCAAGCCCTTCAATTTGTGAATCGAGCAACGGACACAGGTGGGCCACGGAAATGCCTTGTGGAAGCACATGATTCATGTAGCCGTAATTTACAAGTGGTAGACAAGTTTTGTTATCTGTGATGCTGAGCACCGTATAGGGCACTGCAACATTGTGTGCAAGGAGTACGTCGGTGAGAGGCGTAGCGTAATAGTCACCGTCGGGCACAGCTGGTGAGCACAGAAAATTGACATACGTCGCAGTTTTGGAGGGCAGGTGAACAAAGTCGCTGCATTGTAATCCACATGTAGGTTGGTACGGGGCGTCACTGATTTGTGGCAGCTCTAGGCGAAGCACACCAGTGGAGCAATCAATCAGAGCAGAATTGGCGGCAAGAAAATCAAGGCCTAGTATGAGGTCGTGGGGACATGTTGTAAGCACGGTAAAAAGGACGACCACTTGATGACCGGCTACGGTAAGTTGAGCTGTGCACATACCGACGACAGGGACTGTTGCGCCATCTGCAACTTGGACGACACTGGTCAAGGGGGGCGTAAGGACTTTCTTCATGCGACGACAAAAACTCGAACTCATAATACAGACGTGAGCGCCCGTATCTATCAAACCTTCAACAGGTGTGCCATCAACATATACTTCTGGGGTGTTCCGGTTCAAACGTAAGGGCAACAGAAGATTTTTGCGTAAGGTCCACAGGGCAGCTTCACCTCCAGAAGCTGCGCAGCCTAGTTTTCCGGGGACATACGGTGGGCAAACGATGGCGAGGGAGAGCAGCGACGCGTATTTGAACAAGAAGGGCGGCTTTGAGGCGGTGGCGATGACGGGACCGGGTGGCCTTAGTCCGCAGGGGCAGTAAATGCTGTAGACTCAGTGCGGGTCGCATAACGGTGGTTTGGTGGACGAAGTGAGTTTCTGTAAGCGGGGTACGAGCCAGAAGACATATATGGCCATTGGCTTCAGCAGTAACGAGCGATGTGTCCTGCGCGATCACAGCGGAAGCAGATTGGCTTATCATCAGCTGTTCGCCATTCAAACGGGTTCCTGGTTCGAATAGAGTACGGGCGGCGATGTCTCATGTCCACAGAAGCTATCGAGGGACCAGTATTATCCAGGGTAGGTGGAGTGGACAGGATACCAAGGTTAGCGAATTCCTGGCGGACAACAGCCTGTATGAAGGTGACAGCTGGCGTTGAGGCGTCTGGCAACGTCGGTTTGTTGGCAGCCGGGTAAGCGGCCTCCAGTTCACGTCGGACGAGGCGCGTCACGTCTTCGGTCGTAGACGAATGACAAGGAGTAGCTTCGCAAGACGACGTTGCCGCGGTGTTGGGTAGGCGCTGAAACTGCTGCAAAATGCGTCGACTCTTCGCCTGCTCGAGACGGCGGCACTCTTTGATCACGGCGTCGATGCTCGTTACGTTGGTAAATACAAGCAGGCTGAACGCATCGTCGGCGATTCCTTTTAAAACTTGCGAAATCTTCGCAAGTTTTAAATCGGCCGGAGACCAGAAAATCGCCGCTCCTACCAAGACACCAGCTGCGGCTGCTCCAAGGAACGCCGCCACGGAACGCTCTCGGAGTTCCCGGGGTGGCTTCAACTCGCAACCTACCTGGGCGGACAAGGTAGCCAGAACAGGTGAGGCCCATGCCCCCACGCCACCAGGGCAACTGTCACAGCAAATACAATCACTAGAACGCGAGAATGCGTCTCTTCAACAGGAATTAGCTGATTTTAAGTCAAGTTTGCAAGAAAGGCAGCAGCGAGAGCGCGCGTCTAGCGATCAAGCTACCGCAGCCACAGCGACCGTCAACAAAGGCGCGAAACACAGGGCAGGCCCTGAGCCCATGGATGCAGAGGCGCTTAACGTGTCAAGCATCCAAACACTGCTTGAAAAGCTAAGAAATGACGTTACTGCTGAAATGACTTCTATCAGGCTCCAACTGACCAAGCAAACCGCGAGGCTTCAAATTTTAAAATCATACAGGCAACACGCACTGCTTGGTACACCCCCTTCGGGTCAGTAAAATGGCTAATGCAAGCAATTTAGCTATCTAGTAAGGGAACTGCGTCAGCTTCCGCAAAATGAAGGCAGTACTGCAACACTTTCTTAGCTTTGCTACCAAAAGGCCATCAGTAATCCTCTTCCAGGAAACGCTCACCAATGTCATCACTCTTCGTCACTATCGTGCAGAAGCGTATTTCGAGGAGGGCAAGAGGGGTGTAGCGACACTCGTCTCAAAGCATCTCGCCTATTTACGTCATGACGTAAGGCCGGACTTCAAAATTGAACACATCATGATCGAGCTCATCCCGAACGCTAAACTTTAGCAATCCCTTTTTATTTTAAACGTTTACAGCTCGCCAAAAGAGACGTTTCATGCTTTTTTCCATAAAGCGTGTAAAATTGCAGGTGATGGAACGCTCATCATAGCAGGGGACATTAACGCACATCATCAAAATTGGGGCTATATCAAGGATACCGCAAAAGGCAAAGCCCTTGAAGCACAGATCATAGCTTGTGGTCTCACATTGGTCACCGATCCACGATACCCCACCAGAATAGGCAATTTGGTCAGCAGGGATACCACACTAGATTTGACTATGGTTAGGAATGCAGAGGAATTCATATGGGCTTAATTACAAGAGAATCTTAGTAGTGATCACTACATTACCAGCCCCGCGATAAGAATTGCGTCACCACCGCTCAGAAAATTTCACGTCACAGATTGGGACCTTTTTAGAGCTATCAAAAAGCAAGAAAAGAAAAAATACAACTCGTTATACAAATTATTCACTCGCCTCAAAGAAGATGTAGCTGCTTCCACAAAGGAAGTGAAGACAGAAAGAGAGATATAGCGCATGGACAGTCGAATAGCCCACCTTCTCGAGGCTAAAAACGCGCTGCAGGCTCAATGGAAAACGCAGAAAATAAACCGACGCCTACGCAAAAAAATTGCTGAACTTAATAGGCAGATAGATGAGCATAGTGAAACGCTAGCTGGACAGCAATGGGACGAAGTATGCAATGCCGTCGACGGGCAAATGAGGAGTGGTGCGAAGTGGAACCTCCTCAAGCATCTACTGGGACACAAACAATCCAAAACCAATCAGCAGCTTACAATTGACAGACTTATCCACAACCTAAAGAACTCTGGTCTGACAAAGACACAAATTATCGATGAGCTCGCCTCGAGATATCTTTGCACAGAACCTGCCTCACACAATGACTGCCCTCCTGCTTTGCCAGAGAACGGAACAGACCCTCTTAGTTCTCCCTTCACGTGGGCAGAGGTACGAGATGTTCTATATGAGCTCAACGGCAGATCAGCTCCGGGTCCCGAAGGGGATCAGTAACAAACTCTTAAAGAATTTACCGGACGAGGATATCGAGCTTCTAACGAAGAAAATCAACGAGGTGTGGGAGACTGGCGAGGTTTCAATAGAGTGGTGCAACGCGACCGTCATCCTCATTCCGAAGCCGGGGAAACCCCTGGAGCTTGGCTCGCTCCGGCCGAAATCTCTCACTTCATGTGTAGGGAGGGTCGCCGAGCACGTTATGCTCAAGCGGGCCACTAAATTTGCTGAGGAAAGGAGTCTCTTCTCATTTAATCTAATTGGATTTAGGCGTCCATGTGAATGCAGGATGTATTGTTGCTTTTAAAACACAAGATCACTGGCAGGGTCTCCAGAGACACCAGAGCTGTTCTGGCACTTGACCTGGAAAAGGCCTTCGACAAGGTCAAACACTCTCACATACTTTATTCCATTAAAGATGCGGGTCTAGGAGAACATCTTTACAACTACATCAGCTCATTTCTTAAGAATAGAAAAGCTACCATTTTCCTAGGATCTCACGGCTCGAAGACGTTTGATCTTGGACCCAGACGCACTCCACAAGAGGCAGCGCTATCCCCATTTCTATTTAACTTACTGCTGAGAGCACTTTCCCACAGTCTGGCCGAGATTGACAGTCTCGGTCACGCCTTCTACGCTGACGACATCACCGTCTGGTGCGAGGGAGGTAGTGATGGGCAAATCGAAGAGCGATTACAAACAGCGATCAGGGTTGTCGAACATTTTCTTCACAAGGCAGGACTCTGCTTGTCGGCTAATTAAGTGGAACTGCTCCTTTACCGAACAACAATTGGTGCAAAGAAAGGAAGTTTCCCCGATATCTTGATCACCACAACGAACGGCTCTATTATTCTAATCGTGATGAAAGTTACAATCCTCGGTATGTTCCTGGAAGAGGATGGCAGTAACGCCATCGTCTTTAGCTGCGATGCGTTAGAACGCATCACAGCCAAAGCCAATTCCATGACAAAACTAATCACGAGGGTGGCCAACAAATGAGAGGGGTTATCCGAGGAGAACCTTCGTAGACTCTTTCACGCCTTCCCAAAGAGCCACATTAACTACATCGTCCTGGCCCACAAGTGGAGCAGGAGGCATGAAGCCCGATTAGAATCAATAATTCGCAAGAACATGAAAAAGGTACTGGGTCTCCCACAGAGCACCAGTACAGAACATCTATTGGCGCTGGGTGTCCACAACACTTTCAGCGAAATAGTAGAGGCACAACATGCCGCCCAAGTCGCAAGACTGGCTTCCACGGATGCTGGCAGACAGTTACTAGCGCATATTGGTATACGGTCTCCCATTGCCAGACAGAGGAAGTGCGTGCTCCCTATCAAGGTCAGGGAAATATATACAGTATCTCAGGTACCTAGAAACATCCACCCCCAATACAACTGCGGCAGACGCAAAGCAAGGGCCAGAGCCCTTCTTCAAACAGCGGCTACTATTGAGGACAATGTCGCATTCGTTGACGCAGCGCAATACGCAGCTTTCAGTCACTTTGTTTCAGCAGCTACGTCGTTACGGGGAGAGCTGCTGACATCACTTACGATCAAAAATTTGGATGCCGACAAAGCCGAACAGGTGGCAGTGGCCATCGCCATGGCCACAACGAACCGTTCTACTATTTACGCGGACTCGCGAGCCACCATTAGAGCGTTTATGAATGACTCGGTGTGCTAAGAAGCCACGCGCGTTCTCTCTGCTGAATCTTGGACAGGAAAAAAGCATACAGTTTGGTTCCCTGGTCATGTGGGCAGTGATGCTCACAAAACCATTCCAAACGTCAACGAACTTGCACACTCCCCGGCACGAGATCTTACACACCGCGCCGGAAGTGGGCACTCGGGGACTGAGGGAGGGCAGTGGCAAAAGGACCCTCTTCTCACTTTCAACGAGATCTGTAAGCACTATCAGCTAGGGCGTAGGAAGTTTCCGCTTCCACACCCACACCTAAACAGACGATAGGCAATCACCCTGCGAATGTTACAAACATGTATCCATGTCCGTTTATTTGGTCAAAATTTGTAGACGGAATAGACCCACGCTGTCCGCGCTGTGGTCATCCAAGGTGCACCTTCCAGCACATGCTGTGGCAGTGTCACGACTTGCACCGGGGCTCAGGGTCTCTCTCCACTGAGGAAGACTGGCTCCAGCTTATGACCAGCTCCGCAAAGGACCAGCAGCTAAGGGCTCTCTAGAGAGACCGCGAAGTGGCCGAGAGCTTTAACCTCCCGGTGCCATCGTGGGCGGGGCCCCCATACGGTACCCCCGGACGGGGGCATTCTCGTCTTCTCAGGACCAAATAAAGTTCTTTGACTGACTGACTGACTGACTGACTGACAGACCGACTGACGTATATTTCGTGTTCCTTTAGGTACTCGGCCCCATTGCTTATCTATACGCCAAGATAGTTGTATTTATCTGTTATCTCTAGCGTGACCTCCTGTGTTCCAAGCTCACTACCTTCATTGACATTAAAAATGACGACTGCTTATTTTTCCTTACTGAGTCTGAAATCTAACCTATCTTCCTCATTACCGCAGATGTCCACCAATCTCTGCAAATCTTCCTTGTTGTCGGCCATTAGCACTATATAATCTGCGTAAATCAATGCTGGTAGTGCCAGTTCAATGAGTTTTCCTTGTTTGACGAAAGAGAGGTGGAAACCCAGTCCACTTCCTTCTAATTTGGCCTCTAATCCTTGCAGGTACATCATGAATAACAAGAGTGACAGAGGACACCCCTGCCTAAGCCCCCGTTCTCGGTCGCTAGCGTTACCTGTGGCGGACGGTGCAACAACGCAACACTTTGCATAGCCTCCGAAACAGTGGTGCACAGTTGCAGGTCTCGAACAACTCTCGACTGACGCGCCCCTATGGGCCGCAGATGAAAAACGCTTAGCTGGTACCGCCTTTTGCCGTGATGACAGTGTTGGTCGCGAGCGCCACCATGCAGAGCTTGTTTAAAACTGAAGGCAGGCCAACTCCGCTGAAAGCGCGAGCCATTCCTCAGGCTTCTTTCTAGAGGAGGCGTTGGCCCGGCTTGATCTCTCACGCCTCCTCGCGTATGCCCCTCCACCGCCGATGCCGAGAGGCGCATTTGACGCGTAGACGTCAGCCAACTTCCTGTAATGGTGTCACGACGATGGACGGTCCCAGTACCAGTTTTCACCCAACGCTCTTCTTTGGCTGTGGGTGCCTCCCACTGCTGCTCCTGGTACCTCTACAAAGTTCGTCAGCAGGTACCACGGGCCTTATCGCGTAATACAGCGAACTTCCGCTGTCAACTACATCATCGAACCCCTCACGCCCATTCCGAACCTGCGTCGCCGAGGCCGCGAAATCGTACACGTGGATCGTCTCAAACGTATCACGAACAACTTGTCCTTACGACACCTTAGAACACCTACTTAGCTCCGTCTTCAGCGAGGGGGAATTATGTAATGATCAATGTAGTGGGTCGTGCATAGCTCGAAGGAGGAAAAAGACTCTCGCGCCGGACGTTATCGCTGCTTTCGCTGGCTAGGCCTAGGCTCCTACCTAGTTTACATTCTAGTTTTTACAGGCCAAGTTCTATATTGTATTGACGCAAGGTAGGCTGGCAACTATAGTAGCCAGCCTCTGAGGAGGAAAACGAAGTAGTTCTGTGTGCACGTGCTCTGGTGTTCGCGTTTTTTGGCCCTTGGGTTACGAAAGTAAACGCCCTATTTTGTACCTGCGTGCCTGTGTCTTTGTGGCATTTTCTGGTGGAAGTGCTGGGTACGGTAGATGATACGGTCCCCTGAGAGCACCCCTGACGCAAGTCCATCGAGTAGCTCAGCCAAGCTTACCCCTGTGCACGTACGTTCCAGCCGTCCTCTCCAGGGACTCGAGCCACAGCACGGTTTGCTGCCTGAACGTCAGAGGACTATGAATCAAGCACTGCCTAACGTCACCGCGCCAGCAGCACCACACCTGGTTATCAACCAGCCCAAGACGCAGAAGACATTTCACGGAGCTGCTTTTGAAGATGCCGACGACTGGCTTGGTCGCCGTCATCAACGATTGCACCCCAGAGCGCAAGCTACGCTATGTGTACTGCTTCCTGGAGGACTCCGCCAAGACGTGGTTTGAGAACCATGAAGCAGCGCTTACGTCATGGGATGAGTTTCCGGCAGTTCCTCAAGGCATTTGCCCGAGAGGACAGGAAAGAAACAGCGGAGCGTGCTATAGAGGCAAGGGTTCAAGGCCCTAACGAAAGGGTGACGACTTACGTAGAGGACATGGATCGGCTTTTCAGGCGTGCGGAGCCCTTGTCACACCTGTCCCGTTAATTAGGGAGGCGATCGCCGGGCTAATTCCAAGGGACGAAGTATCGGCCCCCCGAACCGCACCACGAAAGCGTGGACAATTTAGAAGTGGTCCTTATTGGCGCTCCAGCAGACGCCGGTAGTGGCCCAAAGAACAAGTCAGAGCCGAGAGTTGATAAACAAACAAATTATATTCTCAATAATGGCAGATCGAAAACAATACACAAAAAAGCACACTCCACAATAGTTGCATACAATATGTCCCCAATCAAACCAATCAATCAACGTACTACACAATACAATCAGCCACACTTGAAACAACGGACACGGACAACAATACGCACTACAATGCAGTCGCATGCATTGAACAACCAAAACACTTAAAGACTAAAGAGATAGAAAACCTATTCAGTCCAAAGTTCTTGGAACCAAAGTCTAGATGATACTCTTCCGAGAATCACTCACTCAAAGTTCAGCGTTGTTGTCGTTCCGCAGCCCTCGAAGTTTCTCTTCCAGGAAACCTCCCGTCTTCAATTGGCTACTCTTCCAACTTCAACTTATTCGCCGGAACACGTCGGCTTCACACACGCAGCTGTTGCCCCGCGTCTCCGCTCGATAGCGGTAAACACACACTCTTGCCAGTAGCGTCACCCCTCAGGTGGAAATCCTCTTCACCTCCGGCCTCGTCCCTTCGGACCAAAAACTTCGCCGACTACACGGCGGAATCCCTACGCGCTCTGGCGCTCACTTCCGTCTCCTCCTGATTTCTCGTCTCGGCCGCTCGATTAAATACCTTCCACGCCACCTTCCAGAAATTTCTCGTCATTTCGTCGGCGCGATACGCGGCGAAGGCTGAGGGGAGAGTGAGACGGTTGGAATGCCCTCCCCGGAGGATGATTCAACTCGGTATGACCACGCCCCTTTCGTTCTGGAAAAATCGAGCGCTTGCCCGGCCGCCGCTGTGGGGTGAGGAGGTTCATCGCTTCGCCGCTTCCGAGAGGAGAGGCGTCGCGCGCCCGGGGAGCCCTGGATGCTTGTTTTCTTTTTTTTTCTTTTGACCTCGCGGTGTTTCTCCCGCCCGTTGTCGCAAGAATTTGGCGGCGCGCTCATTTTTAGCGCTCGTTCTGTGACACTGCCCCCCACTTTAAGAATATTATCTCATAATATTCAAAACCACACAAACGAGCGCGAAAAGTCACCACACACTCTCACAGACTGTAACACCATCAGTCGCTCATGACACTTCACATCCACAATAGTAGCGCGTTCATCTTCTTCAATCTTATCGTTCATGTAACAGCTTCCACCATTCCGACTTTCGGGAATGATTATCGCTTGATACTGCTCTGTCGGTTGTTCCTCCCGCTTCGGACTATCTCGACAATGCTCAAGTGGCTCTTCCTCTCCAGTAGAATTACCAGCGTAACACCACTGCTCAGGGTAATCTTGCACGCATGGCATTGCCGCTTGATCACTACCAAAATGGCCAGGTGTATAAAGTCCTGTGGTGGTGGCTTTACACTCTCGCACGCAGTAACGCCGAATACTGTGTTTTTTCAACTTTAATCGAACTGTAGTTTCTGCTAAGGGGCCGTTCGAAGCACGCTTACCTCACATGGGCTCCTGCTTTTCGCGCTCTCAACCCAGGACAAGGCCAGTGACGAACCCAAGTTTTGCACTGGTGCAACCAGCAAGAGGCGATGAATCGGCAGATACTCGCCCCATACGGGTGAGTGCAGCCTGTTTCAAGATATAAAACTTGATTACCGACAAGCATTCGTCTACTTGATTACGCCTCACGCCTAGCTTGCTCTTGCACACCATTGCGATACAAGCTGCGCGGCGCGTGATCAGGCGTACTTGTCGGCTCCTCACGAGAGCTCGCACTCGCCGTGGCGAAGAGCCCGTAGTATGAGCCAAGAAGCAGCCACAGCAAGCGAAATGCCAAGAAACCAGCAAGAACAACGAAACAGAAAATTCATGCACCTATGACACTGGTAGCGACAGAACTATCGCGTAGATCAGTGCGTAGATCACTAGAAGTAAGAAAGGCAAAAGGATTACCATAAATGTAGGAACACCGGCAAACTCACCCACAAGTCACCGACCTATCACGAAGCAGACGCTGAACCCATCACAATCACAGCAATATCGCATGCCCAATACGCCACCCCTGCCTTTTGACGACTTTAAGATCGTCTATCATCCGCAAGCAGGGCTAGAACTCTCTAAATCAAACACCGTCGCCATCATGCATGCCATCGGTAGAGTGAGTGGACGATCACAGAAAGAATTCAACGACAAGGTACGCGTACAAGTCCAGACAATCGAAAACCTAATCATCGCAAGCACCGCCGCCAAAGAAGACGCCAAAAAGCTGGTAAGCATCCAGAAAATACAGCTTGGAGGAAATTTCTACATTGTGAATGGCAACATCAGAACACCGGACTGTCTCCAGAGCCGTCATCAGTGGCTTGATACACGATACAAGCACCGCATAACTAAAGGCTGGAATTCGCACACCGACAAGACACACAGTTCTTAACGCCCGAATGCAAGGTCAATTGACCGCGGCAGTCATCTTTTTTGAAGGACCGCACGTTTCCTACAACATATATTTCCAGAGCGTTGACTTCGAATACAGACTTTATTGTAAGTCAGTGCAGTATTGCCGAACTTGGGGCAATAGGGGTCACCGCCAGAAGTCTATCCGAAACCTATGCCAGATTTCTGCTATAAATGCGACAAGACCGGACAAATGCAGGGACATGAATGTGCACCCATCTGCAAGATCTGCGAAGAAGGACACAAAATTGCAAGTAAAGAATGCAAAAGGAGACTAAAGCCAAGTCCACCACCCTACAACGTAAGACAACTGCACCTCAACAGGCTTCAAGAAATAGACAACAACTGGAAGGCCAGCGGGGAAGATTTCCCTAAGGTTAACATTTCGGCCGCTACATCAAGGTGGTGTTCACACTGGGCATTCCGGCCACCGAAAGTGCTCCGATTTGGATTCGGCGATGGCGAGATCCGTTGAAAGGGCCCTTTCCGCACCGATCGCTCTCAGACCGATTTTCACGGCGTCTGCTGCCGAATTGTTCGCTGCGTACCAATAGGAGCGCTAGTCAAGAAATTTTTAGAATTGGCGGCCAAGCCTTACTCACTTGTCAAGTCGCAGTGCACGTGACTGAACATTGTAACACACTGTAGTCTTACCCTTTCTAAGCCTACTTCATGCCCCTATTTCGTAGAAGACGTGACCAATCTTATCTTTGGCGTGACGGAGCTTGTTGCGGTCAAGCCGAGCAAGACTAACCTACCAACGCGGCTGCTGTCGGCAGTTTTTTTCCTGCTCTTCAAGCATTACAAGACAGCGACTCGCCAGCAAAGTAAGAAGTACTGCTTCTTTTCGCTTCCTGCATACGATAATCATCGAAGACAATACTTCCGGTTAGTGTAGTGGTGTTTGCGAACCACGGGGTGACAGCGCATTCATTCCGCGTTGGCCCCGTGGTAGATAGCATATTTGGTGGCGTGGAGCGCGTCCAGTGCGAAGGACAGTGCGTTTTGGCGGCAGGGGAATCCCGGCCTCTGTATTGATCGATTGATTGATTGGCTGATTGATTGATTGATCGATATTTGATGTTCAGCGTCCCAATACCGCCATATAATTATGAGAGACGCCGTAGAGGGGGGCTCGGGGAGTTTTGACTACCTGGGGTTCTTTAACGTGCACCAAAATCTGAGCACACGGGCCTACAACATTTCCGCCTCCATCCGAAATGCAGCCGCCACCGCCGGGATTTCATCCCGCGACCTGTGGGTCAGTAGCCGAGTACCTTATCGACCAGACCACCGTGGCGGGGCTCCCGCCACTGTAAAAAGCAGATCCTTCAGTGTGAACTGGAGGTAACAGTAACAATGAGGGCCGCGTCTCTACGCGCAGCAGATCGAAGTCAATGTTGCGTTGAAGTTCGCGCTCCCGCTCTCGCACGTGTTCCGTCTCTACACGCAGCAGGGGAGAAGCGGCGAGCGCTTGAAGTGATTAGACGCGTCTGCACCAAACTTCGGTGTTTTCCGATTCTTCAGTTGAAAGACGTGCCTATAGCTCAATGATTCTTATACGAATGGTTTCCGCAAGTCATACCAGTCCCGAGGATACAACTTTCCAATATATATCGGTCACCTATTTCAAGCAAGCTTTTCAGCTTTTTACGCCAGTCCGGCAAGCCCCGGCACTGATCGCCTAGGCCTAGGGACGCTGCAACGAACGCCGCTCTCGCGGCCTCCGGGACACCGGCGGACATGGAAGTCGAGGTTAACGGCGTCGAAAGCTCTCTCGTTGAATGGTGAGACGATTCCTTGACACCACCTCAAGGTTTTCGAGCCCAGGCAAACCGTCCCCTGGCACTGAAGCAACAAGCCCAAATGAACGACGCGCAAGCAAGCAAAGCCCCCAAAACTCCACTAACCCCCTGGCTTCCACTGAAACTGAAATGCCATACCTTGCCAAGACTGCCATCATACACGTACCACATCGTGGGTCAGGCCAACACACCCATCGACCTCACGCGCACATCAGCTGGATACTTGCAAAGAGCACTGTTTAAAGCGGCATCTCTGTGTGACCTGGACCCCGCCAAGCGTGACCAAATACGCATACACCCAAGGAAGAACACTTTCACCATTAGTGTGGCTACGACCGACCGAGCAATCGCATACCAATCCATTAGGTCAAACCTTCTCGGAGAAGACCATCAGATTGAGCTACACATGTACACCCGACCACCAGACAACGCAATACGAGGCATCGCTTTTTGCGCCCACACAATCCCCACTGATGATGAGACGCTGAAGGACCTTCAAGAAAGCAACCCTGACTACTAAATAGTAGGTGGGAGACGCAAGGGAGTGAGTAAAAACTTTATTGAACATGTCCGGCGTCATTGAGCGGGGTGGGGCTAGAAGCACCCCGGCATAGGTGACGGCCTCGAGTCCTTGGACACGGGGGCATCCTGGGCTTGCCGGACGGCCCACAGTTGAGCGGCAAGGTCGTGGCTGAGCAGAGCCGCCTCCCATTGCGCCTCGCGGTTCGAGACTGCCATGACTACCGGGTTCGTAGAGGACTGCTGCGCGTTGCCGGTACACTTCCACAGCATGTGCTGCAGTGTCGCTCTGGCTCCGCACGCCTTACACGCGTCGGACGTATAAATGCCTGGGTAGCAGAGGCGAAGGATCACCGGATTCGGGTATGTGTGTGTCTGTAGTTGTCTCCAGGCAACCTGCTGTTTCAAGTTTAGTTTCGCGTGGGGTGGTGGATATTTGCATCTGTTCAGTCTGTAGTGTTGCGTGATGTCTGTGAAAGTGGTCATGCGATTCCCCCACGTCCATTCTCGCATCGCTGTCGAAGTGTGCGAGACATCGGGACTGTCGGCAGGCGTCGCAGCTCGGCGTTTAAATTTTCGAGCCGCGGCGTGGGCATTCGCGTTGCCCGCAAGCGGAGGGTCCGTGTGGGCGGGGGTCCATACGAAGAAACTGTCGTTTTTGCGGCACATGTTGCGTTCGTGGGTTTGGAGAATGCGGGCCGCTTCGCGGGAGATCCGGCCGCTGGCGTAGTTGCGTATCGTCGCCTGCGAGTCGCCTATTATCACCTCGGCGTCCGTGGTGGCTATCGCGAGGGCTATGGCAGCTTCTTCGGCCGCCTCTGTCTCTTCCGTGCCTATCGTCGCACTCGTGACGCAAATTCCTACATGATCCGTGATTGCGACCGCGAAGCCGCGGTGGCAGTCGTAACGGGCCGCGTCCACGCAAACTGTGTCTTTGCTATTGCCGAATTTCTTTTCAAGGTCTTAGGCGCGCCTGTTGCGCCGACCGATGTGATGTGTAGGGTGCATGTTCTTAGGCAACGGCAGAACGACGATGCGCTCGCGAATACGTCTGGGTATCCCGACCTTTTCGCCGCGCTGCGTATGGTAGTTGATACCCAGTGTCTCGAGGATGTGTCGACCAGTTTTGGTCTTCGCCAGACGTTCGTACTGGGCGATCTTGTGTGCTTCGATTATCTCATCTAGAGTATTGTGCAACCCCAGCTCGAGAAATTTTTACGTGCTGGTATTGGCCGGTAATCCAATTGCGCGTTTTTACGCCTTGCGGATGAGACAATCTAGTTTGGTGCGTTCAGTTGCCTGCCACGTGAGGTAGGAGGCGACGTACGTTATATGGTTCATAACGAAAGCATGTACCAGGCAAATGGTATTGCTTTCCTTCATTCCGCTATGCCGATTTTTTATTCGTTTCAGCAACCGGATTGTTTCATTGACCGCGCCCTCTAGTCTGCGAACGGTTTCACCGTTGTGGCCGTTGGCGGACAGGCGCAAGCCCAGTACCCTAATGGTGTTGTTGTGGGATGACAGCGCCGTCTGATGTGCGTACATTAATTTCTCTATATGTGCACTCGAATGCGGAATCGGTGTTCTTGGGTTTATGGCCTCTGCGCGAGGGTCTATAAAGCAGGAGCTCCAATTTAGCGGCGGAACGTTCGAGGCCAGTGTCGTGAAGGTAGTCCAGCACCACGTCAACGGCTTCCTGCAGCGTTTGCTCTGCGTGGCCGTCATTTCTCTCGGCAACCCAGAGGGTGATATCATCGGCGTACAAGCTATGGCGGAGGCCTTCTATCTGAGCGAGTTTTCGTGGTAATCCGACAAGCACGAGGTTAAAGAGCATGGGCGAGATTACGGAGCCCTGCCGTGTGCCCGTACAACCCATGTATATATCTTGTGATTCTTGTCCACCGATCGCTAATCGGGCCCGGCAGCCCGTAAGAAAATCCCGTACGTAGTGGCACGTTCTCTCGCCCAGTCCCAACGCTTGCATACTTTCAAGTATCGCAGCATGGCTAACGTTGTCGAACGCCTTTCTGAGGTCGAGCCCGAGTATCGCTTTGGTGGATCGCGTGGGAAAATCTACGGTATCGTGCTTAAGTTGAAGCATAACGTCCTGCATGGAAAGGTTACGACGGAAAACCAGCATCGTGTGTGGGAGCATGTTTCGCTCCTCGAGGTACTTGGTAAGACGAGCGAGAACCACATGTTCCATGACCTTACCAACGCAGGACGTCAGGGACATCGGTCGAAGATTTTCAATCTGTACTCGTTTGCCCGGTTTGGGGATCATAATTATGCGCGCCGTTTTCCACGAGTTCGGTATAGCGCCCGCATTTCAGCACTCATTCATGTAAGCCGTCAGTTGTTCTATCGACTCATCGTCCAAGTTACGTAGCGATTTGTTGGTTATCCCGTCCGGGCCCAGCGCCAACTTTGTGTTTAGCCTGTGCAGCACTGCCCTCACCTCTGCAACGCTGAAGACCTCGTCTAGCTTTGCGTTATCCTCACACTCCCAGGCGTATGCCGAGAGCGCGAGAGGGCTACGTGACTGAAAGTAACGGCTTCGCACGTCATCTAGAAAGTCCGCGTGGGTGCCTTTGTAGTCGTGCAGCAACTTGTTAAGCTTATGTGCGTGCGATGTTTTCGTCTCCTCCGAATCCAAGAGGTGCCGGAGGAGATGCCACGTCTTGGCCCGTCCCAGCTGGTTCTCCATCTCATTGCAGATCTCTTCCCATTGCGTTTTGCATACCTGTGACGCGTGCTCTTCCATGTCCCTGCTTAGCCGTGCTATGCGCCTGCGCAGCGTTTGATTGTGGCATTGACGCTTCCACCTGTCTTGCAGGATGCGCTTGGCTTCCCACATGTGTAGGAGTTTGCTGTCTACCACTTCGAGCTGTGCTTCTGGCGGAACCTCCCGCGTCGCCGCTTCTAAATCTCCCTTGAGCGTCGCAGTCAAGCTATCTATATCCTGAATAGCCGCACTGCCACGATTCTGCTCTTTCCGGACTTTGCGAAACGCGTCCCAATCCACCAGCCGGTGGTTCTTGCCCTTGGTACCTTCTCGATGAACGTGGTGGTGAGGTTCAGCGTCGACCTGGATCTCGATCACTGAGTGATGGCTACCCAGGTGCTCCTGTGTATTGTGCCATCGCGCGCTAGCAACGTTCCTGGTAAATGTGAGGTCGGGTGAGGTGTCTGCACATACGCTGTTGCCCCTGTGCGTAGGCGCGGAAGGGTCTGTGATGAGCTCGAGGCCCTCATTCTGCGCATCGTCCCAAAGGCGCTTACCTTTTGGCGTTTTGTAGCCGTACCCCCACGCCGCGTGGGGCGCGTTGAAGGCGCCCGCGATCAGCAAGGGCTCGTCGGCAGCTGCCTCGCGCGCCTCTCGCAGTAACGTGCTAAAGCGGTGTCTGTCTTTGGGTCTGCTATACACGTTCAGCACAAACAGGCCGGGGCCGCGCCCTTTCGTCGGGATGAGCTCCATGAAAACATGCGGTATTCTAATCTTCATAATTTCGCGTTGCGCCACGGTGAGGTTGCGTCGCACTAGCGTTGCCGCGGCCGGTGGGGCTCCCGCGATCACAGCTTCGTCTATAGATTTGTACCCCCCCAGCTTGACCGGGTCATTGGTTTCCTGCAATAGTATTACGTCCGGTCGTTGCCGGCTACGTAAGAATTGTTGGAGAAGCGCCCATTTCCTCCTGTACCCCCTGCAGTTCCACTGCCAGATAGTGAACGTGTTCCGTGTGTTATGCTGTTGTGGGCGTTGTGTTTGTGTGGTTTCGTGTCGAGCCGTACGTGTTATGATTTGCCGTCCAGCTGATCCTGCGCCTCCTCGTCGGGTAACGGCCTAAAGTACGGTTTCCCAGTCGTTCGTACTGGGCGACCCACTGCGCCCGGAAGCCGCATTTCGATATTGTCTATGCGCGTTTGCAGCGTCGCGACCATTTTTGTGAGCTAAGATATTGCAATGCTCAACTGTTCGGTTTGTGCGGTTTGCTGAGCAATTGCGTTGTTAATTTGCGTGGTTTGCTGCGCGTGTTGCGTCATCATCGCGTCTACCTTGTCATCGAGTCTATCGACTCGTGCGCGTTTCTGCGATTTGACGTCGAATTGTTCCGGGTCAAGGGCCTTACGTTTAGTGGGTGCGGGGTGCGCGTCTAGAGCCTCCATGACTTCCTCCACACTCTCTGCTATACTAGCAGCCGCGTCGGCTGCGACGGGTTTATTTGGAGGAGGAGGAGGAAAGGGAACTGTCGGGGCCTCCCCCTTCAACGTGGCAATTTTGTTTCTTGACCTTGCATTTTCCTGCTGTAGTTTTTGGATTATTGATTTGAATTGATCCAATCGTTTCTGCGTTAGACTTTCTGGGTCGCTTTGGCGTTTGTAAGCAGAGCTGCCACGTGTGTCTACATCTGCGTTTCTATCAATGGCAGTCTCGGTTCGCGTTAGCGGTACGCTTGGCGCGCGTCCGGAGGTGACGTCCACCCACCTCAATTTATGGGGGTCAACCTCTGCTCCGCCTTTGGCTGCAGCTGTGTGGTTGGCTCGGGCCGTCGACGTGCTGCGAGGCTTCGCTGAACGGCGTCGGGAGACGCTGCGAGAGCGGGCTCGAGAACGAGTACGGGAGCGAGTGGGGCTCCGCGCGCAGGTCTCCCTCGAGGCCGATCGACTGTTGCCGCTACGTCGTCTCGGTGCGTGGCGTCGTCCGTAGCCCTCCTCCCCGTCGTTGACAATGCTGCTACTGCTGTAGGCGGCCTCAGACTCCTCACCCATTCTGCGTTCCCACTGTCGCCGCTTGACTAGGTAGGGTGTCTGGTACGCAAGGGAAAAACGAAGAATTTACTTATAACGCTGCTTGGGGACCACCTACCTAGATGGCTTTTACACCGTGGAGGTCTCATTCGAGTAACCCTTTCTATCCTAAAGTAGACGCATGCTTCAACTGCCGGAAGAATGGGCACCGCTTAGATGTGTGCCCTCAACCTAGGCACCGACGCTGCCCGCGTTGTGGAGAAGACCACGAGCCACCGCCGCAAGGAACGCCAGCAGCATGCCAAGCGCGTTGTATCGTCCGTCAAGGAGGACACATGACTAACACCTCAAGATGCGTGTACCACTTCGCCAAAAAGCCTCAACCCCTTAACGCTGCACAAGCAGAAAAGACGCTACAAACCGAGTCACCAGTGACGCAGCCAACCTCAAATGACGATAGCCCTCCTGCCTTGGATGAGTGTAACTACCCTAGTCTCGGGGCATCACAAACGCTGACAAAACGAGACAGCCGATCGAAGCCACGATCTTGTCATGATCAAGCAACCTCCCACTGAAGGTCGAAATCAAGAACCCGATCACGAAGTCACATTTGGCATGTCGATTTATCAAAAGCATCACCAAGCAACTCTAGTGTGGCTTGGGCGCAAAGCCCAGCGTCTCCGCTTCCAGCCTCTCACCCGCAACCATCGAAATCGAGCGCCTCGACGCATGACCCGCTTGTCAAGAAACTTACGCAAACAATCAGTGCGTTTAAATCTCAAATAGTGACTCAACAAGCTCAGATCCAAACGCTGCTTGCAAAGAACCACTCTCTAGAAAGCAGACTGACAAAGGCCAGCCAGTCCATGCATAATTCAACTGCACAGCCGCAACCAGCCGCAGCAGCCAAACGTAAGGCAACGACTTCCACGGAAACGCTGCAATCTGAAGAGGACACGCGGCGAGAAGTATTCAAAGAGTTAACGCATCCGTTGCCAAAGCGCTCCGCACGACAGTCCATACCACGGTCGCTGATGCCGTTCGCGCCGCCGTAACAGAAGCCTTCGCAACCGTAGACTCACGCCTAATGAACATAGAGACACAGTTCTCAAACATCGAAGCCACAGTAAACAACACCGTAGCCTGATTAGAAGCACCCAGAACTGCCCCAGACACCAGTTGTGCAGTAATTGAACAAAGCATGGCCAGAGCACTAGCTATCATACGCAACAGAGTGTCCTCTCACTCTCCCACCTAGCCCAGCTAACTCACAGCTCCCTCAAGTAATGCTTCAGCTGACACATCATGACCAACACCCACTTGACTATATGGCATTGAAACTGCAGGAACTTCCGCAAAAAGAAAGGCCACCCGCAGCTACCCGTACGAGAAACACAACTGACGAATTGTCAAACGCCTCCAGACATCATCGCACTACAGGAAACAACAGCTGCTATCTAACTCCCAGGTTAGATCGCTTTCCAACAATTCACCAACCTGCACAACCAAGAAGCCCCAAGTACAGGTCGCTCGTCCACAAGAGCCTCACGGCGAAACAACACGGCTTAGAATTCCCGGAAATTCCACACATGGTTGTGGAAATTCTTCCTCGAAAACGCTCGCATCGGTCAGTCTTTATCTTCAACTTATATTGCGCACCCCAGGCACACGCCCATGACTTACACCGGCTCTTCCAGAAAACCACATCGCTATCTCGAGGCGCCCAACATCTTATACTGGGATATTTCAACGCAAGGCTCCCTGACTGCGGCCACCTGCAGGCAAACAAAGGAGGCAAGAAGCTATGGCAACTAAGTCAGGACCTCCGTCTAACTCTACTAAATGGCCTGCAGCAGTCACCTACATGCATAAGAAACAGCGTGTGTAGGGACACGTCACCCAATCTCGCATACTGCAAGAATAGTGCGCAGGCCAGATGGTAGAACACCTTTGAACTCGCAATTAGTGACCACTACATCATTCCCACCCTGGTACAGACGTCCGATGCCAAGAGAGTACACAAAGCACTCGCTCGATTCACGGAGAGACCCAAATTTAGAGACTTCCGTGAAAGTGAAGCCCCGGAACGCATAACAAATCTCAAAGAATGGACAACTTCACTGAACGACTACGTGCGATGAACAACGCGCGAAAGTAAAGCAGCAGAGGAAATGCCTTTCACAGACTCTCATCTTCTCCACATGCGGGACGCACACCCAAGCCTTCTACACAGATAGCAGAAGCAATGCTACAACAAGAAACTGCGTCGCCGCATACAGACCCTCTCTGAAGAAATCGAGTGACACAGTACCTGCCTCGCTCGCCAACAATGGGGCCAAGGACTCAATGGACAGCTCTGCAATGGCCTCAGCAATGGACTCAATGGACAGCTAGGCAACAAGAAGACGTGGTACCAGTTGCACCAAGTGTACTGGATCCCGACGACTCGAAAACAGCCGCGAGGCAAAAACTTAAGCGACTTGTCCGCCAACACCACGGATCAGACCAAGATATAAGATAACTACTATTGATAATTGCAACTACAAGTGTCAATCTTCAGTTCTGTTTTCCACTAATCACCATATATTTATGTTTACTACAAGTTATGTACTTTCCCTTTTTTCTATGTTCAATCGAATTCAAGTGACTGTTGTTAGCAGATAACCTTTATTTCTTGTATGATGATATCAAATCTGAATTGTTTACTTCTCTTTAGTTTTAATTAGCACAACTACAGTATCAGTTATGTATACTTTCAATGGGACCCGCACTAGCATTTGGCTATGGGACTATACAGTTTGTGCTTATTGTGTATAAGATACGAGTGCAATAAAGATGATTCATTCATTCATCCATCTACTAACCGACCTGGCGGACAATTACATCAACCAAGCCCACCAACCAACGATACCACTACCACCTTATGTAGGTAAACCAAACCCAACTCTTGATGCCAACATCACAGAAGCCGAAGTGTATGCAGCCATTCTAAAGCTTTACACAATTTCGGCACCAGTTCCAGGCGGCGTCTCCAACAAAACAATCCGCAACCTTGACGGAAGGTTAGTAACTGCCCTCACTGAATATTTCAACGACTGCTGGCATGCCAGCAATATGCCAGAAGAATGAAAGCACGCAAAAATAGTTTTTATACCAAAGCCCGGAAAAGGCAGATTTATCAAATCTTTGCCCCATCTCGTTAACTTCATGCCTTGGCAAACGTTTTGAGCACGTCGTACTTGCTCAGCTAGAAACACTTCCACAGAGCAATACCTTTTCCTTCTGAACATTCTCGGTTTTCGCGTCCACTTATCTGCTCAAGACGTCCTGGTACAAATCTACCACGATCTATTGAAAGGCCCTGTACGTCCGGGCACACGAGCAATGCTAGGCATTGAGTTAAGCAAAGCGTTCGATAATGTGACACATCAAGCGATGGCCCAGCACTTGGCTTCAACAAACGCTGGGGAACGCATCTACAACTACGTGCGCTTCTTCTTAGAAGGCCGCACTGTGGAACTTTTTCTGAATGACAGCAACGCCACGAAGCGATTCGCCCTATCCAACAAAGGCACGCAACGAAGCGCCGTTATTTCACCTTTCCTCTTCAACCTTTTATTTAGCCAACTGCCACAGTTCATAAACCGCATACCCAACATCCGACACGCCCTATACGCAGGCGACATGATGGTATGGACCACTAGCGGCTCCGACAGACAGATCGAGAAGCCACTGCAACATGCTCCGGAGACAGTGACTGAATACGTCGCGCGTGTGGGTCTTGAGTGCTCAGTGGAAAAATCGGAACTCATCCTTCTTCGTCCTCCTGACTACCGTAAGGTTAAACACCCGCCACTACCAGCCATCACTTTCAGGATCACCGGATCTGAAATACCGATAGTGCAGTACACACGCGTTGTCGGCCTTCACATACAAGCTGGCAGGAGCAATACAATTGCACTAGAGAGGCTTGCAGTCACCGTCACTCAGACTGCCCGTCTGTTCGGAAGAATGTCAGCACGGAAACATGGCATGAAAGAAAATGAATTTCTTCAGCTAATTAATGCCTTCGTAACCACAAGAATCTCTTACGTCTTACCGTATCTACGACTTCTGAAGGCTGAAAAAGAAAAGGTTGACAGGCTTATTCGCACAGTCCACAAGATCGCCTTGGGCCTCTCCCGCACCACATGGACCACGCACCTTCTCAGCCTTGGAATTCACAATGCAATTGATGAACTTATCGAAGCACAGCAAATTGCCCAAATGGAACGATTGCGTGGTAGTAAAACCGGAAGATGGATACTCCAACCTATCGGCATTTTCTCGTCACCAAGCGGACAAAACTTGGTATCGCTATCACCCCTCATCAGACAGCACTTCATTGTGCAGCCGTTGCCGAAGAACATGCTGGCCGGCGTTCATAAAGGTAAACGATCGGCCCGCGCCAGAAACTTTCACAATACCTACGGCACGAACACTAAGGTGGCTCACGTCGACGCAACTAGATACCCATCCCCCAAACAGACATATGCTTTCAATGTCTCACAGAAACGTACCCCAGTCGATAAAAAGCCCAGCAGGATATGTGCCACTCCGTACGCACACAGGACCCAACCGAGGCCGAAGAAATTGTCATAGCACACGCCGCAATAGCCGGATTTGAAACAATCATTAGTGACTTGAAATCTGCCATCACCTAATTTGCCCGTGGCTCTATTTCCCCAACCATGGCGCGAATGCTACGTTCTCTGCCCCAAGCGGCACGCAACGCCTCAGACGACACCACTTCTAGCAGCATCGACGATGACGATCCCCGTTTAATTCAACTCATCCGGGTCCCAGCACAAGCAGAAAACCCGGGTAACGAGGCCGCCCACAGACCAGCTGGAGGGCTCGTACGCCGAGCGGTGGGCCAGACTTCGCACCACGATACCGAAGCAACCGAACCATTCATTACCTTTCACGACATCACTCAGTGCTACAAGCTATCAAGGCAAACTAGACCACCCCCACACTCTCAACTAGACAAAGCTCAATGAATCTCTTGGCGGCGGCTTCAAACGAACTCATTCCTTTCCTCGTACATATACAGACACATATACCCAGCCTTATTCACATCTACGTGCACCCTTTGCAAGACACAGACCACAAACTTGGACCACATCATCTGGGAGTGCAGCAATGAGCCTCCCAAACTAAACCTCCAAGGACAGTCACCTTCAAGTGAGGCCTGGGAGAGAATCCTCAACTCTACAAGCCTGGACACCCAGATCCGGGTCATCAAACGTGCTGGTGAGGTGGCGACCAGGCATTGCTTGACAGCCCTCGCCAATTAGGAAACCGTCAGCTGCCATAATAATGTTGTTTACTACTACTACTCTACGCGCAGCAGATCCAAGTCAATATTGCGTTACAGTAGGCGCTCCCACTCTCGAACGTGCTAGCATTCATTTAAACGTGTGAACTACGCTACCAAGGCAAGTGGATCTAATGACAGTGGCATTTAACCTTCTCGAAGGCGGACACCTCATTCATACAGGTTCTCGAATATAAACTAAAAAACCAGCAAAAAAGCTCCAGAATCAGTACATCAGACTGCAAAGGCAACAAAGCCTCACAAATGAACTGCTTCAGAGTAAAAAAAATTGCCGGCAGCTTCCTTCGGGGGAACACTGAGGAGGATGTGGAGCATATAATTGGTTAACAGGGTGTTAAAGTGCGACTTACTTGGGTCGATGGCTAAATTGGTTAACGTGGTTGTGAAATGGGTTGCTAAATTGCGACTTACTTGGGTCGATGGCTAAATTGGTTAACGTGGTTGTAGGAGGGGGTGTTAAATGAGTGAACACGTACACACGTATGCAAAAGGGCGGCGCTGTTCGAAGGGACGTCGATCATTGTGTTTGTGGATTCGTTGGAATTCATTTCACCGCGACCTTGGATGTCGACGCGCCGTACAAACCAACCGACGAGCGGCAACTGAGCGAGCGAGCGCTGACCTTGAGTATATATACAGCGCGACGGCGCATGCACTGTCGGCGGTTGAATGTTCTCGAAGCGCGAGGGCGCATGCGCGTCCACTGGAGAATCAGGAGAATTGTAGAATGTTTTCGAAGGGGAGAAGCGCGCGCGGCACAGATGGTGGGTGACGGTGCATGCGCGCGTCAGCTGTCCAATGTTCGAGAATGGGGAGAAGCGCAACGGCGCATGCGCGCGTCAGCTGCCGATGTTCTCGAAGCGCGACGGCGCATGCGCGTGCGTCAGCTGCCAATGTTCTCGAAGCGTGACGGCGCATGCGCGCTACATTATACAGCTAGCGAATGTTCGTGAAGAGGAGAAGCGCACGCGGTGTGTAGAGGAGGAAGGGTGCACAGATGGTGGAGGAGTGAAGCGCGCGCGGTGTGTAGAGGAGGAAGGGATGCACAGATGGTGGAAGAAGGAGGAGGAAGCTTGCGGACAGCGCCGCACTACAAGCCTCGAGTATTAGATGCTCCGCATCTAAAAAGACAACAAGAGCTCATTGAAAAAATACTCGATAAGTGCACGCATCAGCAAGGACATTCGGACAATGCAGAACAACAATATCAAGACCAAGCAAACTCAAGCACAGAGCTAGGGACGATGCTGACCCGGGTGGGCGCTCAAGCCCTGATGAACGCAAGGTGCGTGAAATTAGAAGAATCTTTCACAAATACCATGCACGCCACGATGGAAAAGATTGTCCAGTCAGCAATAAAAAAACGGCCTCAATGTTTGAACAAAAGATCACTACGCTTAATGTCAAAATTGATGGGATTGCTGCGCGAGTCAACAATTTCATCGCGCATGCGAAGAAAACTTGCGTAGCAAGGCACTGTTCGACAGATTGAACAACTAACGCCAAATGACTCGGAAGAAGGCACGAGCAAACAGTCACAATCGTTTTCGCTCAGTCTAGCCGAGTCGCGATCGCAGGCGTGACATCGAATCGAGCGAAGATGGCAGTCCCTAACCATAAGTACAAGAACCAGCATTCAACTTACCGCATATGGCAATGGAACTGTCGATCATACCACCCTCGACAAGCAAGCCTGCAAAAATTGATCAAGCTTAACCAACTATACATCATTGTACTTCAAGAGACCAACACGCAGAACGTACGACTGCAAGGGTACACGACCTGCGCACAAACCCAACGAACTGCCATACTCGTCAAGAAAGCACTTTCAACGCGAAAACACGAAATTGAGGACACTCTGACAGAACTTACCCTAATAGAGAATCTCCCGGAACGAAAGGCGCAGCAAAGACTTTTCATATCCAACATATACAGCCCCCCACGAGACCAACTACCAGACTTCGATCACTTCATACGAGAAATCAGGAAGCACACGAATGGCCACCAGATCATAATAATGGGAGACTTCAACGCCTCTCACACGGCATGGAGCTATCATATGGTTACGGAAGAGTGACGTCGTATTGACGAGGCTGTGGATGAAATATATTTCAAACCAGCAGAGGCAGCGGCGTGGCCAGTAGACCAGACACCGAGCGGAGACCTATTCTTCGTCTTTCTCGTCAGGCACACACGCACATCACCCCCTGGAATCTTAATTCGTATGCATGTAGCATAATCCCACGCGGCAGAAGCGCCGTCTCGGTGCATCTAAATGTCAACGTCACTAGGATAGTGGTAGGGCTTCAAGGGTACAACATGTACAATATCGGTAGCCTGTGGGGCATATGAAGGCGATGGGGCGACAGCACCAATTTTATATGTCAAAGGAGTAACCACACGAAGGACTCGGTATGGACCTGTGTAGCGAGCAGGCAGTTTTTCTGACAAGCCAACTTGACGGGTCGAAGACCAAAGCAGGACCGAAAAACCGGGCGGAAAGTGTACGTCGCGGTGTCGTTGGTCATACAAACACCGTTGCTTCTTTTGAGAGGTCAGAAGGCGAGTACGGGTAAATTCGCGTGCGTGAGCGGCCCGAGAGATAGCGTCCATGGCATATTCACTGGTCCGTACCGCAGGGGACGGTATGACGGTGTCTAGAGGCAATGTTGGTTCTTGGCCAAACAAAGGAAAAAAAGGACACTAACCAACAGTGTCATGGCGCGAAGAATTATAGGCAAATGTGACTTACGGCAACGCAAGATCCCAGTCGGTGTGGTTAGTAGAAACGCACTTAGCGAGCATATCTGTAAGCGTTTGATTCAGACGCTCCGTGAGTCCATTTGTTTGCGGATGGTATGACGTAGTCAGCTTGTGTCTCGTTTGACAGGACTTCAAGATGTCGGCTCTCACCTACGACAAAATGGTGCGGCCGCGGTCTGTAAGCAGCTGCCGTGTGGCTCCGTGTGGCAAAATCACGTCCTTGAGGAGGATGTCGGCGACGTCTGTGGCGCAGCTTGTGGGAAGAGCTGGTGTGATGGCATAACGCATGGTGCAGTCGGGGGCCATGGCTATCTACTTGTTACCCGAGGAAGACAATGGAAAAGGCCCAAGCCTACGCGGAAGAACGGTTCTGACAGAATGTCCATTGGTTGAAGGCTTCCGGCGGGAAGTGTCGATGGCGTTTTGCGGCGCTGACCTTTCTCACAAACCGCAACATATCTTCTGACTGAGCGTGCAAGCCCTGGCCAGAAGAAGCGTCGGTGTATTCGGTCGCAAGTGCATGAGACACCAAGGTGACCGGCAGTCAGAAGGTCATGAGTTCATTTAGAAATTCCGAGCGAAGGTGTTTCGGAATGACGAGCAGCAGGGCCGCTCTCTCCTGCTTGAAATTTTTGCGGTATAATACTCCATCGTGAAGCACGAATGAGTGATGGGACTGATTCGAAGATGGTGATTCGAGTCGCTGAAGATGATAACACGCAAGGACGCATAACGGCGCTGCTCGTCACCGTAGCATGTCATTTGCGAAAGAGAAAAGACGCGAGGGCCGGTGTCGGTGTCAAGTATAGTGCTTAGCTCAGCAAACGGGTAACGAAACAGACAGTCTGCTTCCTGATGTAGGCGTCCGGACTTGTACATCACCGTGTAGGTATACTCTTGCAGTCACAGAGCCCAGCGCCCGAGCCAGCCAGTAGGATGCTTCGGTGACGTAAGATAACATAGCGCATGATGGTCAGTTATTACAGAGAAATTTGTGCCGTATATATACGGGCGGAACTTTGAGAGTGCCCAAACAAGAGCGAGACACTCACGCTCTCTAATGGAATAGCGGCGCTCAGCAGTTGTGAGGAGGCGGTTAGCGTAGTCGAAGTCAAGAGTTCGACGGAATGCCGTCTGGTCAGGTAAAGGCATTGTTGAAAAAACAGGTCACTGACCATTGTCAATTAAAAACAAAGACGTTTCGGGATCCGTACGGATTTTTTGTTCACAATCCTTGTTCACGGATTCCTTGTACGGATCCCTTGTTCACAAAAGCGTAGTCGACAACTCGGTCGTGTTCCCATTGGCGTTGGGCTGAATTGGCTCCAATCCCGTGACCACTACCATCGGTTCGTACTTCTGTGGGAGCGGATGGGTCAAAGTGAGCCAATATAGGCAGAGCCGTCAGAAGCGTGATTAGATGAAAAAAGCAGCAGCTTGGTCGGTACTCCAGGTAATTGTGACGTCTTTCTTCAGAGGCTCAGTGAGAGGTCCAGTGATGGCTGCGAAACCTTTCACAAACCTTCGAAAGTAAGAGCAAAGTCCTAAAAAACTACGGACGTCTTTAACTGACCGGAGTAAAAGAAAAGTGGTGACTGCATGAATTTTCTCCGGATTCGACTGCACACCAAATGCGTCGACAAGGTGACCCAACATTGTAATTTGCCGGCGTCCGAAGTGGCACTTCGACGACAATAATTGAAGGCCTGCAGTGCGGAATATGTCGAGAATAGCTGACAAACGCTGAAGGTGGGTCTCAAATGTTGGGGAATATACAACATCGTCAAGACAACAGAGACATGTTGACCATTTGAACCCTTGCAGCAGAGAGTCTATCATGCGTTCGAAAGTGGCTGGGGCGTTGCATAAACCAAACGGCATAACTTTGACCTGATATAGGCCGTCTGGAGTTACAAATGCATTCTTCTCTTGGTCTTTTTCGTCGACAGCAATATGCCAGTACCCAGAACGTAGGTCTATTGAAGAAAAGTATCGGGCGCCATGAAGACAATTGAGAGTGTCATCGATGCGGGGTAAGGAGTAAACGTCCTTTTTTGTCATTCTATTCAGATGGCGGTAATCCACGCAGAAGCGCCACGTGCCATCTTTTTTTAATGAGCACAACGGGGGACGCCCAAGGGCTCCAAGAGTGTACAATGATTCCCTTGGCTAACATCTTGGTAACTAACTTCTGGTTGAATTACTTGATGCTCGGTGGCAGACAACCGGTATGGTCGCCGATGAATGAGATGAGAATCGCCTGTTTCAATGCGGTGCTTGACGAGTGAAGTCTGGCTGAGCTGATGGCTGTCTATGTCGAATCTGTCGCGGTATGAAGCCAGAAGGCGGCAGAGCGAGGCTGAATTCTCAGGATCGAGGTCCGGGGCCATCATGGAGCGTAAGGTTTGCATCCAGGCACGTGGACCTGCGAGTGACGTGGGTGATCGGGACATACGTCTGCCGCAAAAGTGGTGACGTGGTTGTCAATTAAGGGTCTTAGCGTGGTGACGGATATTTTATTTTTTTTATTTCCTCGCGGTTGCGGTTTATTTTTTTATATTCCTTGAGGTTGCACTTGTTTTATAAAACCAAAAGTGATAACAGGTAAATATGTTCGGTTTGAGGCCATGGTTACGACGGAGTATAGGACAGTAAAGTCACGTCCCAGGAAAACATCAAGAATAGGCGTCACGGTGTAATCACCGTCGGGCACAGGAGAGGGTGTTGTCCAATTAAACGAATGTGAGAGCTCTAGGTGGTATCCGGAAGAAGTCACTGGTGCACAGGCTGTTCTGGAGTTCAGGGTGAGAATTCAGGAGAAGAGGAAGTTGTGAGGAGAGAGTGCTGGTGGAGCAGTCAATCAGGGCAGAAAGCGTCAATAAGAAGTCCATCCCGAAGATGACGTCTTGATTGCAACTATCGAGCATGGTAAATAAAACAGGAACATGGCGGATAGCAAGGCTATTACGAGCGCTACACATTCCAATGACGGCTACAGTTCCACCATCGGCGACACGGACAGCTTGTGTTAGGGCAGGCGTGAGTAGTACCTTTGAGCGGCGACACAGACGAGCACTCAATATAGACACCTGAGCTCCTGTGTCAACAAAAGCCGTCAAAGAAAGACCGTCCACATGCACTTCCAGCAAGTTCTTATTAGTAGGTAGCGTCACTGGACAATTTGGGTCAGTTGCACTTGATGCAGCACTACCTCTAGGAGCTGCATATTCTAGTTTTCCGTCCGGCAAGATCCATAGTTAGTCGTTGATGGATAGCGGCGGGGCTGGGGTGACGAAGAACGGCGGCGTTGCGGTGACGGTGAACGCGTGGTAGAGCGGCCGTTAGGTGCGTCGAGAGCAGCATACTCACGGCGGGGCGAATAACGACGGGGGTCCAAGTATGGCCAAGAAGAAGAAAATTGGCTCCAACGGGGGGAGGGGGGTAGCGTCTAAGTGCTGCGGTAGTAGTGGGAGACATGGCCAACTCAGTGACAGCGGAAGCAGACTGGCTTGTCGTCTGCTGTATTCCACCCCATCGAATTGCGGGATCTAGGCAAAGTGGGAGGGGGGTAGTGGTATGGTGCATTTATCGGTACTGGTCTGTATTGCGGTCGGAAGACGAAGCAGGCGACAGGAAAACCAAGGTTAGCGATTTCTAGCCGCACGGCTTCCTGAATAACTGACACCGCCGCAGGTGTTTGCATGGTGCCCTGAATGAGTGGAAGTGCATGAAACGGTGCCGCACGGGCCGCCTCAAGGTCGCGCTGAACGATGGGTGTGACATTCTCGTGCAAGGGTGGTGCGGCACCGAGATCGGTACAGCTTGACGTGACAGCTGTGTTAGGGAGCCGTGAAATTGAGGCTGAACTTGGTGGTTTTTGGCCATTTCGAAGCGGCGGCATTCTTTAATTATGATATCGACGGTCGTGACGTTGTTGTACACGAGCAAGTTGAAAGCGTCGTCCGTGATACCCTTCAGTATGTGGCCCACCTTGTCGGTCTCATTCATGTGCTCGTCCATTTTGCGGCACAACGCGAGCAGGTCCTGTATGTGCGAGACATGCGACTCAGTTGATGACTGTACTCGGGTGACGAGTTCTTGTCGTGCGGTCGTTTGCTGACCGGACGGTTCACAAAGAGGTCTCGTGGTCGGTCCTTGAAGATGTCCCTGTTGGCGAGCTCGGCCTCATGAGCGCCAAACCATACACGCGTGGTGCCATCCAAGTAGAAGATTACGTTGGCGAGCTTCATGGTTGCGTCCCATCGTTGAGACAGGCTAACGGGCTCGTACATGCGGAGCTAGTAGTCGACGTCAAGGACAGGCTGGGCGGAGAACGTACCGGGATCACGGGGATGGGAAATTGCAAGGTACGCAGTAGCTGGCGCACCAGATGATGGCAGTTAGGGGGGTTATCATTAGAAGCCATGGCCAG
Source organism: Rhipicephalus annulatus (assembly GCA_013436015.1). Taxonomy (NCBI): domain Eukaryota; kingdom Metazoa; phylum Arthropoda; class Arachnida; order Ixodida; family Ixodidae; genus Rhipicephalus; species Rhipicephalus annulatus. The sequence goes on from WOVY01000507.1 coordinate 175,975, forward strand.
AGGCTGGACGTTGCGACCACTGCGAAGCTTCGTGGTGAGGAAGGGGAACGTCCCACCTCCACCAAATATGTTACAGAAAAGAGACGCCGTATCGACGAGGCTGTTGATGAAATATATTTCAAACCAGCCGCAGGAGCAGTATGACCGGTAGACCAGACACCTAGCGAAGACTAATCTTCGTCTTCCACGTCCGGCCTACACGCGCGTCACCCCCTAGAATTTCAATTTGCATGCATGTAGCAATATCTCCACGAGGAAGGGTTCTAGCGTGCACGATACTGCTCAACATCACAGACCAACACTGTGCAATGACCCTCTCCAGAAGACGAGAATCGGGAACAGCGTTTCCAGGATAAATATTCCGATCTTAACTTTACGGCGATTGTCACTAGGCCCGAGTGAGTGTGCTACCAGAAACTTTAGGTAGTGATCATCACATCATCCAACTCTCCGTAGTGCACACTCGTAAAAATATCAAGGCTGCATATCCCTACTGAAACGTTCCGAATGCGATGTCCAATAACTCCGTATGTTTCCGTAAGAATCTGACGGAATTCCATGGAATATATATGGGAATCGTATGTATTCTTTATAGAAACATATGGAAATATTGGACTTTCATACGGAACGTTTCAGTAGGATGGAATAGCGTGGTTAACGAAATAGCAATCATTTAGGGATGACCTCGACGGTAAAACCACCATAATCGACATTGAAGACTTGTTTAGGAAGGTGCTCAAGATAGCCGAACGCCACACTAAGGACATACAGTTTGACGCCGATACACCCGCCGTCGACGCACATCTCTTCTACCTTTGGGAAAGAAGAACAGGACTTCTAAAATGGTGGAAGCGGCAAGAACTAAGCAGAAAGTTAAGAAAACGCATTCTGTCCTCACCGAGCAATCTCAAGATTATGCGAACCAATCGGCCAGGCGAAACAGGCACGCTTACTGTGACAAGGTTCAGGGGACTCTGAGCACCAGGAAGACATGGCATCTGCTACGCACACTTCCAGCCACGTCACACTCCAAACCAGCACAGAAGCAGCAGCTTCAGGGGCTTTTTCGAAACTACGCCGGTATAGAAGAACACCTCTTAGAAGAAATACAAAGAACCTCTGTGGCCATGCACCACCTGGAGCTTTATTTCACACCAAAACATACGCTGGCGCACCAAATACTGCGCTCGACCGGCACTTCAGCCAGGCTGAACTGACACAGCCCTAACGAAGTTGACCAGAAGTACCAGCCCCGGAATAGACAGGATTTTCAAAAAGCACTTACGCAACCTACCGCCCAGGCCATCACGGATCTTCTCCGATATTATAACTACTGCTGGGATTAAGGAGAGCTACCTGTGGTATGAAAGCACTCAAAAATAACCAGGATCCCTAAGCCTTAGAAACCAGTCGGCATTGAGAACCTACGCCCGATTTATCTCACGTCGTGCGTGGGAAAGCTGTTTGAACGTTTGGTGCAGGACCGCTTAATCCAGTACCTGGAAGATAGTGGACACCTACCGGCCACCATGTTCGGTGTAAGGCAGCATCATCACGCATGACGTGCTCTTACTACTCAAAGAAGACCTCCTTGATAACTACACCCATCGAAGAAAGTACTTCATACTTGGAGTCGACGTCAAGGTGGTCTACAATAAATTCAGCCACGACGCAATCCTCAACAACCTCGAAGGCATTGGCTGCGGCATTAGATCCTACACGTACGCCAGAAACTTTCTGATGGACCGTACGGCAACTGTGGGCATATGCAACATCCACAGCAAAAGCTTCTGACAACCAAAAAAAGGCACACCGCAGGGTTCGGTCATCTCGTCTTTACTTTTCAATGTGGCTATGATCATTCTGCCGAAAATTCTCGACAAAATACCAAATTTACGGCACGCGATCTATGCTGATGACATCACGCTTTGGACCAGAGCTTCGAACACTGGGAGACAAGAGACCTGCCTACAAACCACAGTTCTTACCATCAAATGGTATCTCTGAAACTGCGGTCTCTGCTGTGCCCCCGAGAAATCCAAGCACCTCGTCCTCAAAGCAAAAACAAGAAAAAGACCCCCTCAGTATACGATGAGCCCGACCCAAGCGTAGCACTGAAGGGGGCAATATTTCCAGAAATCATGACCCTGCAAGTTCTCAGAGTTCAAACCTACAAGGATAAATCGGGAGCTGCCACCCTACCGAGACTCCAACGGGCACTATCACAACTGATGCACCTCGTCAAGATGATCGCAAAATAAAGAAACGGACTCAAAGAGCACGAAACGCTACGTATAATGCAAGCTCTGTTCACCAGCCGCATCACGTATGGCATGTCGTACCTGAGTTTTAAAACAGCTGAAATTGAAGAACTTAATATCTTGATAGCGAAGGCCACTAAAGTAGCCCGGGGACTTCCCCCAATGGCCTCTATCACAAGTCTCCTAAAGATGGGCGTCCACAGCACGTGTCAAAAGCTCATCGAAGCGCAAAAGAACAGCCAGCAGGAGATCAGGGTGGTGGTAAAAATATTTATTTCAGAAAAATTCTACTAGAGAGGGCCGACGTGGCCCATCGGCGTGCTAGAGTGGCCCGACCCTATTCCGGGACGCCAGTGAAGCTGGAAGCTGCCCGTGCGCGCTCCACCCAGAAGCTGTGCGCAGCCAAGGTAGAGCAGCCGAGCAGGTGCTCCTTCCAAGCCTCTCTAGTTTGGATAGGAAAAGGGGATGAGAAAGGGACGGAATTAACTGGGCATGATGCTATGACGTTGTATGTGTAGGCGAGGACAGGACAGGTCGAGCAGGTGCCATTGATTTCCGGCAGAAAGTGCCTGGTGACCGTCGGACTGATAAAAGTGTTCGTCTGCAGGCGGCGTAGCAATCGTCGTCCGCTTTCTCCAAACCGCGTGCGGGGTCCGGGTAGAGGCGGTGGGAAGCCCGATAATAAGCCAAAATTTCGCGAAAGCGTGTCCGGTTGGTATTTCCAGATTTGCCGCCTCGTTCCCGGGCAGGCCTGAGTGGGCTGGGGTCCACACTATACGAATGGGATGAGCGTTAAAGCGCCAAGAGGCTGCCTGTAGTAGGCAAGCCACCAGCGGGGCAATAGAACCCTGAAGGTACTGAGAACAGGCCGAGTGCGAGTCTGTCAGGATGGTGCGTGAGGCAGGGTGAAAGGCGGCCAAAGCTGTGGCAACCTCTTCAGCGTGCGTTTCTGTGTCTGCTCGAAAGGAGAGGCCATCGACGTGTTTTCCCTCTGTTCACGGCAGCCGTAAAGTGACCCGAGGGAGAGGGACCCGAGACATCCACGTAGAAAACACATGGACGATCGGAGTGTCGCCTATGAAGTGGCGCAGCGCGTGCTAGTCTACGGCCAGGATGGATGTCGGGGTTCATAATACGGGGTAGAGGTTCCACCCATAGCTTTTGACGCCAGAGCTCTGGTACCGGCTGCTGAGGGTCTTGGTCAGATATCGGATTAAGTCCAAGTCTGTGTAGAAGACGGCGCCCTGAAGGCGTCTGTCACAGTCGATTGATTTGGTTAACGCGATGAGCTTCGCGCATCTCTGCAAAGATGTTGTGTACACCCAGAGCCGCGAATCGGCTGTGGGAAGTTGCAATGTGTAGGTCCAGAGCGCGTTTGTATACTGAACGTAGAAGGACGTCTAGCTGGTGCTCGTGTCGTCAACACAGGTGAAGGTAAGGCAATGCGTAGAGGACGCGACTGGTCACAAACGCGTGGGCCAATAGGAGGGACTGAGACGCTCAGAGGCCGCAGCGCTTGGTAGACATTCGCCGTATCATGCGGCTCACCTGTTCGCTGGTGCGTCTGAGGCCTGCTTTTGTGCACTTTGGATCCAAGGATGATGTGAGGTGAAGGCCATGAACCCGAATATTTCGCACTAACGAGACGGGCCTGGACGGAAGAAAAATTTGAGGCGGCGGTAGCGTAGAGACTGAAAGAAGAGCCGATTTAGCTGGAGAGCATTCCAGGCCACATGAACCGGCGTAGGTGTCACCCAGAGGGGCAGCCTTTTGCAGGCGTTCTTAGATTTGCGCTAAGAAGCCGGTGTTCGTCCAGATTGTGATATCATCCGCATATAGTGATTGTTGTATTCCCTCGGACTCGCTCAGAACAGAAGGGAGGTTCATCATCGCCAGATTAAAAAGCAGAGGAGACAGGACTGCCCCTTGAGGTGTACCTCGCGTGCCTAATAAGTACGGGCCGTGTTCGGTAGAATTAAGGCGAATGAGGGCAGTGCGATGTGATAGAAAGGCGCGAATGTAGTTGAAAGTTTTCTGCCCGCAGTTTGTGGTAGACAGGTTAGTGAGTATAGGGCTGTGTTTGACTTTGTCGAACGCCCCGCGCAGATTGAGAGCGAGCACGGCTTTATCGTTATGGCGCATAGTAGTCGGCTCTATGATATCGTGTTGAAGCTAAAGCAGGACGTCCTGCGCCGACAGATGCGGGCGAAAGCCAAACGTCGTATCGGCAAAGGTCCTCCTGGCCTCCAAGTAGGTGGAAAGGCGTTCGCGAACCATGGTTTCCATGAGTTTCCCTGCGCAAGACGTAAGTGAGATGGGTCTCACTGCCTTGACACTAACGGACTTTGCCGATTTGGGTATGATTGTCGTGACCGATGTGGTCAATTCCGTTTGAAGTGGAGAGCCGTCCCATATCGAATTTATAAGGTGGAGTAGCGAGAGGTGTGCTTGGTCTGGAAGATTTGCCAGGAGCGATACTGTGATTCCTTAGCGTCCAGGGGCCGTGCACCGCCGCATTTTCGTGAGTACAAATTGTAAATCGGAATGCGTGTATGGATCGTCGAGGTCGATGTTAGGGGCGCCGGAATACGTATATGCTGGGCCTGCGGCATCAATCGTGCGGCAGATGTAGCGGTCACAAAGTTCACGCGCGAGTTGATGCGTAGTGCCCTGAAAGGCATGCAGACCACGGTGGAGCTGGCGTTGCGTTTCTCCCCTGGTGGTGGAGGGATCAAGAAGGCTTCCAAAGAGTCACCACGCACTTTTTGAGCTCATCTGGTTTGCAGCCTTCGAACAGGTGTCTGCCCAGTTAGCATCGGAAAGTTGTGCAGAGTATGCGGCCGCCTCTGCAGTGAGCTCCTCAATGCGAGCGCGACGTTTCCGATTACGTTTGTTGCGCTTCTAGCGCCTTTTGAGCCCGTGGCGAGCGTGCCAAAAATGTAGGAGGTGTGGATCAATTCCAGGAGTCAAATTAGAGGTTGCAAGAGTGCGAGTGTTCGCTTGTTTTTTATGAGGGGCGTATGATGCCCGCGCTGCATATTTGGTCGAGGAGAGGACGGCGGGGAATGGTTGCATTCTGAACTGAGTCCAATCGGCGAGACGGGCTTGGCCCCAGTGTTGGCGCATTTTCTTCCGTGGCGTCAACGAAATGCGGAGTAAAAAGTGATCGCTGCCTAGGGTTTTGCCAAAATTTTCCTATGTAGCATCACGGAAGTGACGGGTGACGGAGAGCTCGGGCCATGTGTCTCGCGTGACCGTGTTGCCGGAACGTGTGGGTTGTACTGGATCGGTAAGAAGCGTGAGGCACAGCGACGAAATGATCTACTTGAGCTCTAAGCCCCGGGCCTTCTCGTAGTGGTAACCCCAGTGAGGGCTGGGGGCATTAAAGTCCCCGACAATCACCAGTGGTTGTCGGGCCGCTATACGCAGCGCCCAATAGAAGAGATGCGCAAACGAAGCCCTTGCAAGGGGAGGGGGACAGTACACGTTTAAAATATGTATTGATGGTTGGCCGCTCCGCTGAGACAGCACTGAAATCATGCAGTAGTCGTAAGGAAGATCCAGATCGAGGTCAATCTGTATTGCCTTGTAAGCTTTATGCAGGAGGTATGTGTACACTGTTGTTGAGGTTGAAGTCGCCTATTTAAGAGTTCGGGAGAAGGAGGATCGACCGAAGGGGGTGATAGAGGCTTAGAAGCAGTATTACCTGCCCAACTGCTCACCTGAGGTCTCGCCGCTGGTGCTTCGAGCGGTGGGAATGCCTGAGTGTCGGCGTGGAGTGGTGGAGCCTACTGATGCAGGTTGGTGCCGCTGTCTGGTTGTGACGAATATGAAGTGGTCCCTCGAGGAGATGTTGAGGGCTGCTTGCGTTTCCGATATTTTACCGTGCAGCCACTGGTTCCAGTCTGATGGGCGCCGTGGCAGAGGAGGCACTAGGGGTGGCAGTCATGGGCATTGAGACCTGCAGGTGCAGGGGTTCCACATTTGGCACACTGGGTTGGAGCGGGGTGAGGACACTAAGGTGGTCGATGACCGATGGTAGCGCACTTGGTGCAAACAGGGACCGTTTTCTTGTAGGCGCGGATATACGTCGCCACGCAGTGGTAGAAGAGGAAGCGGGGTAACTTCGTGCCCTCGAAAGTCACCACCCCCGCCAAGGAATCTCCGAGTTTGTGGACCGCGAGGATAGTTCCTCGAGGCAAATGCAAATCTGACTTTATCTTCTCCGGGCTTTCAGCAGGGTTTATGTTGATGACGCCCTTGCATGTATCCCCTGGTGCCTTGGCGTGGCCTCGAACGGGCAGCTGCTGATCCCCCACTTGCAGCTGGAAGTCTCCGAGGAGTCGCTGTGCCATAGGCGAAATTGTGGTGCTACAGACCAAGATGTTTTGTTCCCAGAGCGGCCACACTTGAATTTGAGTGGTAGTCTGGTCGCCGAGGTAGCTGCGGAAGGCGTCGCCCCCGCCATCGGCCGGGACGAATGTGCGTAGCTCGCAGGGAACGCGAGGTTTCGCTACTACGATGTATTCGTCGCGAGAGAGGCGAGGAGTCTGACGTGGACGCCACTTGCGTTGCTTCGCTGACTGCGAGGACGGAGCAGAAGTAGGCACACCACCGGAGGGATGGCGCGCCGATGTTGCTTGAGGGGCTGGGGATTGGCGCCCATCTGTGGCGTCTCGTTGTTGTTCAGACGCAGACTTCGATTTCGCTTGCTTGCGTTGCCACAGTCTCACCATGTCGTTGAGGTATTCGTCTTCTGATGGCATAGTGTTTACGGAGGATGAAATCTCCATGGACAGTACTTGGCTTGAGGTACGATCATAGCGCATGCCCACGTTAGCGGCCACCATCGCTGGACAGAGAGCACTTAGCAAGGAGGCGTTGTAGCCGGGAGTGAAGGACGTCCCTCAAGTTGTCAAAACTGGACCTACCTGGACAAAGGTGTTGTCTAGGCAAAGCGGTTAACTAGGCGGTGACGATAAACACAAGTTTCAGGGGTATCAGGGTGGATGTCCGCAGAAATAGGAGAAAATCTACGGAGGCGATGTATAGCGCGTCCGTCACCATCGAGCACTCGCAGCGCCCCCCCTCTTCCAGCTGGAGAGGCTCAAGCTGACGCCCACGGGGAGATTGGTGCTCCGGTAGCTCAACTACAGCGACACGTTCTTTGCCCATGCAGACCGGAAAAAGCACATCACTCTTTGCGATAGGGAGTCGCTGTACATCGCACCTATTCCACGCAACATGCACCCTAATTTTCGCAAAATTAGACGCAAGGCTAGAGTTGACGTTATAAAACGAAATTTCAAGCAAACCCCAGACACCCGCTACATTGACGCGGCCAAGTATCCACATAGAAACACGTACGCTGTAAGCGTCGATGATTCTAAAAGCCGAGAATTAGCGTCGGCCACGGTCAACGCACTCAATTCAGACGCACCAAAAGAATCGGTAATCGCTTTAGCAACCACAACATGTACAGACGCCGCGGTGATTTTCACGTACTCGCAAGTCGCCTGCAGCAATTTCGCTAAGGGCCGTATCTCAGCCAAATTCATCAACATTTTGAAACGGCGAAGCACTCCGCTCCCATACACTTGTATATTATGGATGTCAGGACACAAGGCAGGAAAATGGAGCGGCACACGCCGCTGCCAGCGAGCACGTCCTCCGGGCTGCACCCTGCCAACAAGACATCTGACCCGTCGTTGAAGAAATGAAATTGTTTCAAAACACCTAGTCGTCGTTACTCCAGCATTAGAGGTTGGAGGGACGAGTGTATCCTCCACCACACCCAAAACTGACAAAGAGAGAGGCATGATACTGAGATGCCTGCAAAGCAGCACATACACACATAGGGTCATAATGCACGGTCTCTACCCAACGAGATATAGCTCTATGTACCCGCTCTGCAGCGTACCAGATACCCTGGCACACTTGCTTTGGGCATGCCATTGTATTGCCAGACGTAATCTGCAACAACACTCGATTGATAATGAAGCAGAATGGACGAACGAAGACCTAATTGAAACGTGGGAGGTGAAGCTCACTCTCGAGGACCTGGAAGACCAACAACAACTCGTCCCCAGTTCCAAGAGAGCAGTAGAAGCCAGAGGGTTCCTAGAATAGGGAGCCGTCCTACCTCAGGATGACAACAGGCATTGCTCGGGACACCGTTTAAAAAAATAAAATAAACGTTCACTTCTCTGTCTCTCTCGGTCGAACTGTTTTCACATACTTCTTGACCTGCAGACAGGCTGCTTTCGTGGTCCGAAGGTGAGCCTTCTGAACCTTTCGTGTCTTTTTTGTTGTCTTTCAAAATACTGTCACACGCTACAGCGGTTTTACAGACATCACTCGCACTTGCTGCTGGTATCCCTGACGCAATCAAGAGGCGGATAGTACTTGACACGCAGATGAAGAGGCTGTCCACGCTCAGTCGAGAAATGCTGCCTCTGAACGATTGCATGCACGATCTTCTCACGGTAGGGTGCAGAGTCCTCAAGTTTCTGGTCAACTGCCTCGTCTTCAGTTACGTCGAGGATCTGCTTGTCCAACTGGCGTTTCTCATCTTCTCTAGTAATCAAAATGGTGGCTTGCCGGTTCTTCTCGCGTGCCTCGCCGTCGGAGTCTCAGTAGTACTGTCAGTATACGTAATGTTTCGTGAGACTCTGGCCCTGATTGTCCCACGCAATTTCCGAATACGCTTTACTGAAAACATTGTCGTCCTGGAACGACCACAGTTGGGTTTCACGGCGCCAAATGTTAAGGACAAGAATCCGTGGTTGTAGGTCAAGTACACGACGATGTTTCCTCTATCAGGGCTAGCTCCACTTTCCTTCTTCGTTCTTTTCTTTCTCTGAGTCTCCCCCCCACGATCCTGCCTCACTTTTTTGTTTTGATAAGGTACAACGGCAACTTGGGTCACATTTGTTGGTGGTCATAATTTCGCTTATGGTGCCACTAAGCCCCTCACATACATGAAGCTGATTGATATGTGGTGTTCAGCGTCCCAATACCGCCATATAATTATGAGAGACGCCGTAGTGGGGGCTCGGGCAGTTTCGACCACCTGGGGTTCTTTAACGTGCATCCAAATCTGAGCACTTGGGCCTACAAAGTTCTCGCCTGCATCGGAAATGCAGCCGCCGAAGCTGGGATTCGATCCCGCGACCTGCAGGTCATTAGCTGAGTACCTTAGCCCCTAAACCACCGCGGTTGAGTCTCATATATGCAGCATCAAATACTGCTCCTTATCTTTGGGGGCCACATTAGTTGAACAAAAAAACGTTCGACCAACCATATCGAGCGCAATATCAATGAAAGAGACCTATTGACTCCTGATGGTTCTTAGATATTTCAGTGCAGCGTCCGTACAATAAGCGGTAACACGCAAAAGACGATTTTTCAACAAAAATACTCGGAGCGCATGTGGTAATATGTTATTGTATTTGTGTATTTGTGTGTCCGTTCTTAAGCACAGACGTGGCAATGAATTTGAGTGTATGAGTGCGGCACCCTCTGGGCGACATCATTGAGGAGGAGCCCTCGATTCTTCATGCTTTTTTTTCGCTGGCAGCTGACGGCCTTAGGCAGAGATATGGGCAAGCATATTATTCATCAAAAGGATCTGTTATTTTACTCTCTAAGTTCACACCGCTGCAATATAGAGAAAAACAGCAATTCAAAATATTTTTTAACAAGTTCAGGATTATTCAGTTCAGTGATGAACATTATAGACAAGAAACAACGCCTCTAGCAGTAACCATACCGTGGTCAAGCAATGCGACTGTGACTATGGTGTTGGGAGGCGTTGCGTTTGTCGCATCCGCAACGTCGGTGGGTGCTGTGTTTAATTTTGCAGTTCGTAAAGCTGCCTCGGATGCAGGGTCACCGTATAAAAGTGCATAATACCGTGGCTATAAGCAGGATGCATATAGCTTATTCTCGACAGTTAGGTGGGTAGAATTCTAGCTTAGAAATACCTGAAAAATTCATCTCGAGCAGACATGGAGGTTATGCATCAACAAGGCCATAATTCAGTTTGATCACCTTGAAGAAGTGGTGTTTCTTGAACCTATACGTTAATTGAGGTCCTCGCGCGCTGTTGTTATTTAGAATTGTCATGCCAGGTTGGCAGCGGTCCCCTTCTGTGGGCATATCTGCAAATCTAAAGACCCATTCTCAACACAAACCCATTCGAAATGCCAGTCCTGCTTATTCTTTATCTCAAAGTTTCATTTAAAATTTTGTCACTTCTTTCTTAAAAGTTGACTCTGCAGAAAGTTTTCAATGTTTCCCATCTGTTCTTTTCCTATTGCTGTGCCGTTCTGAAGTGTGGGAGGGCTGACAAATGTTTAAGAAATATTACTTGATATTCGAGACTGATCAATCCCCATTGCAAGGCTGCCGCCAAGATAGGACGCTTCATATTGTTACGATTAAGACACGACGCCCTATCGACGAGGCTGTGGAAGAGATTTACTTAAAACAAGCAGTAATCGCGCGACCGGTTCCGCAGCGAATGAGCGGAGAGCACCTTTTTTTCTCTTTGTCAGGCACACACGCGCATCGTCGCACAAAATATCAACATGCATGTAGCATAATCCCCGGCGTAGAAGCGCCGTCTCGGCGCATATAGATGTCAACGTCAGCGGGAGAGTGGTAAGGCTTCAAGCGTGCCACATGTACGATATCGGTGGTCTGTGAGGCAGATGAAGGTGATGGGGCAGCAGGGGTAATTTCGTATGTCCCAGGAGTAATTTCACGACGGACTCGATATGTAGCATAATCCCCGGCGCAGAAGCGCCGTCTCGGCGCATATAGATGTCAACGTCAGCGGGAGAGTGGTAAGGCTTAAAGCGTGCCACATGTACAATATCGATGGTCTGTGAGGCAGTTGAAGGCGATGGGGCAGCAGGGGTAATTTTGTATGTCCCAGGAGTAATTTCACGATGGACTCGATATGAACCTGTGTAGCGGGAAAGAAGTTTTTCCGACAAGCCGACTTGACTGGTCGGGGACCATAGCAGAACCAATGAACCAAGTGAGAACGGCACGTCGCGGTGCCGTTGATTGTACATATGCCACTGGTTCTCTTGAGAGGCCAGGAAGCGAGTGGGGGCGATTTAGCGTGCGTTGGCTGCCCGAGTGATATCGTCAAGGGCATATTCGCTGGTCGGTGTCGCGGTGGACGGAATGACTGTATCTAGGGGTAATGCAGGTTTTCGGCCAAACAACATAAAAAATGGAGAGTAACCGGCAGTGTCATGGCGCGAAGAATTATAGGCAAATGTGATGTACGGCAACACAAGATTCCAGTCGGTGTGGTTAGTAGAAACGTATTTAGCGAGCATAACGGTAAGCGTTCGATTTAGACGCTCCGTGAGTCCATTGGTTTGCGGATGGTATGACGTAGTCAGCTTGTGTCTCGTTTGACAGGGCTGCAAGATGTCGGCAATCACCTTCGACAAAAACGTGCACCGTGGTCTGTAAGCAGCTGCCGTGGGGCTCCGTGTTGCAAAATCACGTCCTTGAGAAGGATGTCGGTGACGTCTGTGGCGCAGCTTGTTGAAAGAGCTCGTGTGATGGCATAACGCGTGGCGTAGTCGGTGGCCACGGCTATCTACTTGTTACAAGAGGAAGACAATGGGAAAGGCCCAAGCCAACGGGAAGAACGGTTCTGAGGGAATGTCAAGTGGTTGAAGGCGTCCGGCGGCAAGTGTCGTTGGCATTTTGCAGCGCTGACATTTCTCACAAACCGCAACTTATCTTATGACTGAGCGTGCAAGCCCTGGCCAGAAGAAGCGTCGGCGTATTCGGCCGTAAGTGCGTGAGACACCAAGGTGGTTGGCAGTCGGAAGGTCATGAAGTTCATTAGGAACTTCCGAGCGAAGTTGTTTCGGAATGACGAACAGCAGGGCCGGTCCATCCTGCTTGAAATTTTTGCGGTTTTACACACCATCGTGGAGCCCGAATGAGTGATGGGACTGATTGGAATATGATGATTCGAGCCGCTAAACGATAACACGCAAAGGAGCATCACGGCGCTGCATGTTACCGATGCATGTCATTTGCGAACAAGAAAAGACGCGAGAGCCGGTGTCGGTGTCAAGTACAGTGTTCGACTCGGCATCCGGGTAGCGGGACAGCCAGTCTGCGTCATGATGTAGGCGTCCGGACTTGTATGTCGCCGTGTTGGTATACTCTTGCAGTCACAGAGCCCAGCGCCCGATCCGGCCAGTAGGATCCTTCGGTGACGTAAACCAACATAGCGCATGAAGGTCAGTTATTACAGAGAAATTTGTGCCGTGTAAATATGGGCGGAACTTTGAGACTGCCAAAACAACAGCGTGACCCTCACGCTCTGTAGTAGAATAGATTTGCTCAGCAGCTGTGAGGGGAGGCTAGCGTAGGCGACAACTCGGTCGTGTTCCTATTGGCGTTGGGCTGAATTGGCTCCAATCCCGTGACCACTAGAATCGGTTCGTACTTCTGTGGGAGCGGATGGGTCAAAGTGAGCCAATATAGGCAGAGTCGTCAGAAGCGTGATTAGATGAAAAAAAGCAGCAGCTTGGTCGGTACTCCAGGTAATTGTCACGTCTTTCTTCAGAAGCTCAGTGAGAGGTCCAGTGATGGCTGCGAAACCTTTCACAAACCTTCTAAAGTAAGAGCAAAGTCCTAAAAAACTACGGACGTCTTTAACTGACCGGAGTAAAAGAAAACTGGTGACTGCATGAATTTTCTCCGGATTCGACTGCACACCAAATGCGTCGACAAGGTGACCCAACACTGTAATTTGATGGTATCCGTAGTGGCACTTCGACGAGTTTAATTCAAGGCCTGCAGTGCAGATTATGTCGAGAATAACTGAAAACGCTGAAGGTAGGTCTCAAATATTGGGGAATATACAACATTGTCAAGATAACAAAGACATGTTGAGCATTTGAACCCCCCTACTGAAACGTTCTGTATGAAATCTTACGGAAAATATATGGACTCCGTAACATTTCCTTATGCTACATACAGAAAAAATATGGAGTTTTATGGAAATATACGGAAGTTGTATGGCATTTACGGAAAGCTTCTTATGGAGTATAAGGAAGGATAAGGAAATTTTGTGGCGTATACGGAAAGCTTTTTATGGGGTATACGGAACGATAAGTAAAATGTATGGCATATATGGAAAGCTTTTTATGGAGTATATGGAAGGATAAGGAAACATAAGGAATATTATGGAGCATACGGAGAGTTCATGATGGAAGATATGGAAGGATAAGGAAAGTGTATGGAGTGTACAGAAGCTTTCATAAGGAAAAAGCAGAATGTAAGGTCTTACGGAAATATACAGATTTTGTAAGGTGCTTACGAAAATGTGCAATAGTGTATGAAAGGCATGTGGATTGTTGCAAAATTGTGGAAACTCTACAGTTGTTCTCACATTTTCAGGAGGAAATCCGAGCTATATAAAGTTATAAATGAATGCACAGTGACATATATAGTACAAAAGAATAACGCAGGCTAGTCTGTGTTGTCAGTCACCGCTGTTCGCCCTTTTCTAGAATGAATACAACTTCTGCAGATGACCAGGTGCTAAAGTCTGTCACACGGAAAGTGTGTCATTCATAAGGAATGACAAGAACTGCCATTTTACTTGCATGCTGTCACACGAAAACAAATCAAGCAAAAATGCATAACTTCAAGGGCTCGTTTTTTGGTAAAAACAATAATAATGAGAACTAAATTCAATGTGAATGAACTTGTCAATATTAATGAAATTGTTCTCATTAACATTGGCAAAGAGAAATGTCATTTTAAAATATCGACCATGAGCTTAGCTCTCCTGAGCATCGACAACAGAAATGAAAATCTATGAAAACTAATTGCATGTAGCCTAAAAATAATTTTTATTAATAGTATGTCCTCCTACAATATTATAACAGCTATACACAACGTGCCACAGCTTCACGAAAGAAACAAAGTAGGGGCAGAGGGAGTGGTCAGAAAAATAATTAAGTATGAGAGCACAACTGATATGTACAAAGACATAATGGTGCTTATCATTGATGCACGGATGGTCGTGTATAGAGCTGGGTCGTTTTGAGATTTTTAAAAGCATTGTTTCAAACCACATGCAGATTACGCTTTAATTGTAGTGCTACATAAGACACAACTTATGGGCCAGCTTTAATGAATAAGAAGATTATAGGTTAAACAAATGCTTTAAAATATATCATATCATGGCTGCATGGACGCATACAAGCTATGTAAAGCGCAATAAAGTGAGGACGCATGAGCTTCTCTTGATGCTTCAGTTCTACATAAATGCTTCAACTGTGCTGCAAAAAAATTTAACCAATGTCTGTGAGTGCAACATTGTCCATTTTAAACTATCTATATGTATATATAAAGTTTCTACTGCGAGTTAAGCTACATAGCACTCCATAACTCTTCCTTTTATTAAGCGCAATTTTTCAAAAAATCAACATTATTCATTTTCTGTCTCATGACTTCGTGCCCGCAATTCTTGCTTTGGCTCGATCACAATTGTGCAGCCCTTATTTCGGAGGAATAAAAGAAACATCCACCAAAATATATTTTGGAACTGCTTCTCGGTGATATTGCCTTCCCTCAACTACCACAGCTTGAGATGAGTCATATAGCAAGTCTCGCGCATACCTAGGGACTAGCGGGTTCGAATCCCGGCTGCGGCGGCTGCATTTTCGATGGAGGCGGAATTGTTGTAGGCCCGTGTGCTCAGATTTGGGTGCACGTTAAAGAACCCCAGGTGGTCTAAATTTCCGGAGATCTCCACTACGGCGTCTCTCATAATCATATAGTGGTTTTGGGACGTTAAACCCCACATATCAATCAACCTAGGGCCTACACTTGAAGAAACTGGTCCGGCTGTGAAATGCTCAGTTTTTTCTCAAATAAATTTTTTGGTTTCAGTTTTCTCACTTCTCGAGTCCCTTCACAATCAAGCAGACCCAATGTTCCCCCTAGTCCTTAATTTTGTTATATTATGAAATAAATAAAAAAATTAATAATTAAAATAAATATAGTAATAACTGTTGCGCAAAAAACACAGTCCCACGTGCGTACTTGAACGCAATATTGCTTTTATTTTGTTTTAGAACCTAAGGCATTAGAAAAGATAGCAGTACAATAAAAACGTCGAAAACAAAAAACAAAAAAAAATCAGACTTGGCGGGACTCGAACCTGCGCCACTCAGTTGTGCTCGCGTACGTGAACTGAGTGCGTTAACTTGCTAAGCTATTCGCGCTGAAGAGTGACGTGAGTTTAGGTTATGTATATAAATTTGCTTTTTACATGCTATGTGTTGGCATATTTATGTACGATGTGCGATCGTATCTATTGTTGTGTGCATATTGCCACGTTCAATTTCCCAAGTTTTTGTTATCGTCCGAAAACACCGCACGATTATCAGCGCAAACCGCGCCTGCAGTTTTCTAGAAGGTTCCGGACTGTAGTAGATCATTTCGATAAGATCACGCCCACTGTGCGAACGGTACAGATTGTTCCGGAACCTACGCCACCGCCAGCGATAACGCTAGAACATTCGACGGCAAGAGTATAAATGCCGACGCGCTTCGCCGCTTGTCAGTTGTTGATCGAAGGCCGACGCTCCGTTCGCCGCTATCAGTCCGAGACTGCTATCTGTGCGAGACTGCTGCTGTAATTGGACTTTCAGTTTACCGGGCAGAGGTTCGCCCAAATAAACAGTTAAATCCTAACACGAAGTCTCCTGTCTTCGGCCACGTCACGACCTCGTGACATCTGGTGGAGGTGCTGCTTCGTTCATGTACCGGACGCCCCCGTCAAGCCGTGAACCCAGCCCACGTCGCGGAGAAGACACTAACACCAACCAGGAGCAGCGAACTAGCCGCCGACAGCAAGGGCTACCACCGGAGTACGGGCTTCTACCAGACAAGGCGCGGAAGACGAAGGCCAAGACCGCGACTGCAGCGACAATGACAACCGCAGCGTCCCAGCCCACGATGGTCATGCATCAACCCAGGGAACCACCAATTTTCCATGGGTCATCGTTCGAAGACCCGGAGTCCTGGTTAGAGACATACGACCGTGTGGGCGCCCTCAACCACTGGGACCATGACGAAAAGCTGCGTCGTATGTTCTTCTATTTGGAAGACACCGCCAGGACTTGGCTTGAAAATCGGGAGTCCACGCTCCGAACGTGGGATGTTTTCTGCGGCGCATTCCTTCGAACGTTCGCGAGCGTCGCTCGCAAAGAGAGGGCCGCTGCTTTATTAGAGACTCGGGTTCAGCTACCAAATGAAAATGTCGCCATTTTCACAGAAGAAATGACCCGACTATTCCGTCACGCTGATCCAGACATGCCTGAGGAGAAAAAAGTTCGTTTCCTCATGCGAGGGGTCAAACAGGAGCTCTTCGCGGGACTGATGAGAAACCCACCGATAACCGTCCAAGAATTTGTAGCAGAAGCGACCACTATCCAAAAAGACCCTGGACATGCGCACCAGACAGTATAACCGTCGCCTGACTGCAGACTGCGCTGCTGCTCAAGCCAGTAACTCCGGAAACCTGCGTGAAACGATCCGAGCGATCGTGCGGGAAGAACTGCGCAAGCTGTTGCCTTCGGCCCAGCCTCAAGTGGATTCAATTGCCGACATTGTGCGAGAAGAAGTTCGGCAATCGCTTCAAGTTCCCCACGCACCGCTGCCTGAGCCGGAAGCTATGAGCTACGCCGCTGCACTGCGCCACAGCGCTCCTCCCCGTCCACGCCAAAACGCCGCCCCATCGCACTTCCGTCGACAGACGCCACCGCCGCCACCACCCCCACCGACGTCATACCGTTCGCCAGCGGCCCAGCGCAGTGCACCGAGGAAGACTGACGTCTGGCGCACCCCTGATCATCGCCCGCTCTGCTACCACTGCGGCGAGGCCGGACACACATACCGCCGTTTCCAGTACCGGCAGATGGGACTGCGTGGCTTCGCCGTCAATGCACCGCGTCCACAGCCAGGAGAACGACCACGTGACATCGCCGACTACCTGACAGGAACTCGGTGGACACCACGAAGCCCTTCGCGTTCGCCGTCGCCCAGCCGCCGCACGCCACCGCACCACCGGCAGTACTCTGGCCCAACGCGGGGCCGGTCTCCTAGCCCGTATCCGGGAAACTAAGGGCCGCAACCGGTGGAGGTGCGGTTGCTGTGCGACGAACTACCGAAGATCCTCCGACGACGACGACGCCGCGACGGTGCTTTCCGAACACAACGCCAGCCAGGCAAAGCCCTGACGGCGAAAGCTCATTTACCGAAGGTGGCCTGACGACGCAGCATGGAAGCAGCGGAACAAGCCGACACAGCCGTGACCCGACGCCACGCCCTAACTGTAATGCGAGACGGCGAGCTAGCGACCTCGACGTTCTTATCGACGGCCACAGTGTGACTGCTCTCGTCGATACTGGAGCCGACTATTTTGTCATCAGTGGGTCGTTCGCCGTGAAGTTAAAGAAAGTTAGGACAGCTTGGAAAGGCCCTGAAATCCGCACAGCCGGAGGTCATCTCGTAACGCCTGCAGGAATCTGCACAGCGAGAGTCACCATTAATGGCCGTATTTATCCTACAGACTTCGTAGTCCTACAGCGTTGCTCGAGAGATGTCATCCTTGGCATGGACTTCTTATGCCTCCATGGTGCTGTCATCAACCTAAAAACAAAGTCGATAACGTTATCCACAGAAGAAGCACTACCGCCGCGCACGCCGTCAGGACACCATGCCTTGAATGTGCTGGAAGAACAAGTCACCATTCCGCCTCGCTCAAGCGTCATTATTTCAGTCGGCGCTCCTAAATCACCTGACTTAGAAGGCGTCGTTGAAGGCAGTCAGCATCTGTTGGTCACCCAAAATATTTGCGTCGCAAGAGGAATTGCAGAGCTGCGGGGAGGCAAAGCAACGGTTTTGCTCACGAATTTCAGCAATGAGTACAAACATGTGAACAAAGGAACAACGGTCGCATACATCGAAGAAATTGTCGAAGCCACCAGTGCTTTCGCCCTCACCGATTCTGCGGAACCTGCTCACAGGAACCAAGCCCCTCCCATAGCTTTCGACGTCAATCCCAGACTTCCGAACGATAAGCAAGAACAGCTCAAGGCCCTGCTCCTGCAATACGAAGATTGCTTTTCGTCGTCATCGAAAATTCGGCAGACCCCAATCACGAAATATCGCATCATAACCGAAGAAAATGCCAGACCACTCCGTCAGAGTGCGTACAGCGTGTCGACGCGAGAACGTGAGGCCATGAAGAGACAAGTTGATGAAATGCTGCGGGATGACATTATCCAGCCGTCCAAGAGTCCATGGGCATCCCCCGTGGTGTTATTGAAGAAAAAAATTGCCCGCAGCTTCCCTCGGGGGAACACTGAGGAGGATGCGGAGCATATAATTGGTTAACGGGGTGTTAAAGTGCGACTTACTTGGGACGATGGCTAAATTGGTTAACGTGGTTGTGAAATGGGGTGTGAAATTGCGACTTACTTGGGTCGATGGCTAAATTGGTTAACGTGGTTGTAGGAGGGGGTGTTAAATGAGTGAACACGTACACACGTATGCGAAAGGGCGGCGCTGGTCGAAAGGACGTCGATCATTGTGTTTGTGGATTCGTTGGAATTCATTTCACCGCGACCTTGGACGTCGACGCGCCGTACAAACCAACCGACAAGCGGCAACTGAGCGAGCGAGCGCCGACCTTGAGTATATATACAGCGCGATGGCGCATGCACTGTCAGCTGTTGAATGTTCTCGAAGGAGAAGCGCGCGCGCGGCACAGATGGCGACGGCGCATGCGCTGTCAGCTGTCGAATGTTCTCGAAGGAGAAGCGCGCGCGGCACAGATGGTGGGCGACGGCGCGACGGCGCATGCGCGCGCGTCTGCTGTCGATTGTTCGATAAGCGGTGCGAATGGCGCGGACGGCGCACTACAAGGCGCGAGTATAAGATGCTTCCGCATCTAAAGGGATGGGACCCTACGTTTCTGCGTCGATTATCGCCACCTGAACAAATGCACAAGAAAGGACGTGTATCCCCTCCCACGAATAGACGACGCACTTGATCGGCTCCATAACGCCAAGTACTTTTCGTCAATGGACCTCAAGACTGGCTATTGCCAAATCGAAGTCGACAAAAGAGACCGAGAGAAGACGGCGTTTATAACACCGGATGGCCTCTTCGAGTTTAAGGTGATGCCCTTCGGCCTTTGCTCAGCGCCTGCAACGTTTCAACGCGTTATGGATACAGTACTGGCAGGATTGAAGTGGCAGACTTGCCTTGTGTACTTGGACGACGTCGTCGTGTTTTCCTCGAGTTTCGACGAGCATCTTCGGCGCCTTGAAGCTGTACATCAAGACTTCCGGACTCACACTGAAGCCAGAAAAGTGCAGATTTGCGTATGAGGAGCTCTTGTTTCTGGGGCACGTTATCAGCAAGTCTGGAGTTCGTCCCGATCCACGGAAAGCAGCCGCCATCGCCGACTTCCCGCCGCCCACTGACAAGAAAGCCGTGCGCCGATTTCTGGGCCTTTGCGCCTATTATAGGCGGTTCGTGAAAAACTTCGCCCGCATCGCCGATCCTCTCATTAACCTTGCCAAGGCCGATGTGGAGTTCAAGTGGGAAACGCCACAGGAACACGCTTTCCAGGAGCTTAAACATCGCCTCCAGATGCCTCCGTTACTTGCCCATTTCGACGAATTCTTCGAGACAGAAATACATACTGACGCAAGCAGCGTAGGTCTTGGCGCCGTTCTTGTGCAGAGGGCTGACGGACTTGAAAGGGTTATTAGTTACGCCAGCCGATCGCTATCCAAAGCAGAAGCAAATTATTCCACAACAGAAAAGGAGTGCCTCGCCATCATCTGGGCTACGTCGAAATTTCGCCCCTACCTCTACGGCAGGCCCTTCAAAGTTGTGAGCGACCACCACGCCTTGTGTTGGCTAGCCACCTTGAAGGACCCTTCAGGTCGCCTCGCACGATGGAGCTTGAGACTTCAAGAGTATGACATTACTGTCATTTACAAGTCCGGCAAAAAACACTCTGACGCCGACTGTCTCTCTCGTGCGCCTGTCGACCAACCGCTACCCGACGACCCGGATGACGAGTACTTCTTGGGAACGATAACTACCGACGACTTCGCTGAACGACAGCGGGCCGACCCGGAACTTAAGGCCCTAATAGAATACCTCGAAGGCAGGACCGCCGAAGTCCCGAAGGTATTTAAGCGCGCACTTGCGTCGTTCTTTCTACGAAACGGTATTCTACAAAAGAAAAACATTTCACCGCTTCAAGCTAAGTACCTCCTTGTGGTGCCTTCAGCTCTGCGACCAGAACTCCTGCAGGCCCTGCACGACGATCCGACGGCAGGGCACCTCGGTGTTTCTCGCACGCTCGCGAGGATACAAGAAAGGTACTACTGGCCACGTCTTACCACCGACGTCACTCGTTATGTGAGAACATGCCGGGACTGTCAGCGACGCAAGACACCGCCGACAAGGCCAGCGGGACTTCTGCAGCCAATTGATCCACCTTGCCGACCTTTCCAGCAGATTGGTATGGACCTACTGGGGCCGTTCCCGACGTCGGCTTTCGGAAACAAGTGGATCGTGGTAGCTACCGACTACCTCACCCGCTACGCCGAGACAAAAGCCCTGCCAAAAAGGCAGTGCATCCGAAGTAGCTAAATTCTTTGTCGAAAATATCGTCCTACGTCATGGCGCCCCAGAGGTCCTTATCACCGACAGAGGAACGGCATTCACTGCCGACTTAACTCAAGCAATCTTGACATACAGCCAAACAAACCACCGCCGGACGACAGCGTACCACCCACAGACCAACGGCCTCACCGAGCGGCTCAACAAGACGATCGCCGACATGCTGTCAATGTACGTCGATGTCGAACACAAGACGTGGGATGCCATTCTTCCGTATGTGACCTTCGCATACAACACGGCGGTGCAGGAGACGACGCAGATATCGCCATACAAATTGGTCTACGGAAGTAGCCCGGCAACGACGCTCGATGCCATGTTACCCAACGTCACCGACGAAGAAAACCTTGATGTGAGCGAGTACCTTCAACGCGCCGAAGAAGCCCGACAACTTGCGCGTCTCCGTATCAATAATCAACAGACGACCGACAGCCACCGTTACAACCTTCGACGACGCTTTGTGGAATACCAGCCCGGTGAACGTGTTTGGGTGTGGACGCCGATACGCCGACGTGGACTAAGCGAAAAGCTTCTGCGACGGTACTTCGGACCGTACAGGGTGGTTCGACGGCTCGGCCCACTTGATTACGAGGTTGTCCCCGACGGCATCATGAAATCTCAACGACGCCGATCGCGACCTGAAGTCGTCCATGTCGCGCGCCTCAAGCCGTTTCATGCGCGTTAACAAACTGAACTAGTGTTTTTTTGTATTATTGTTGTATCGTAATTTATTAATTGTACTTTCTTGCATTATTATTGTACTTTCATGTTTAGTTAAAGCATCGGGACGATGCCTTTTTTCAGAGGGGGGCAATGCCACGTTCAATTTCCCAAGTTTTTGTTATCGTCCGAAAACACCGCACGATTCTCAGCGCAAACCGCGCCTGCAGTTTTCTAGAAGGTTCCGGACTGTAGTAGATCATTTCGATAAGATCACGCCCACTGTGCGAACGGTACAGATTGTTCTGGAACCTACGCCACCGCCAGCGATAACGCTAGAACATTCGACGGCAAGAGTATAAATGCCGACGCGCTTCGCCGCTTGTCAGTTGTTGATCGAAGGCCGACGCTCCGTTCGCCGCTATCAGTCCGAGACTGCTATCTGTGCGAGACTGCTGCTGTAATTGAACTTTCAGTTTACTGGGCACAGGTTCGCCCAAATAAACAGTTAAATCCTAACACGAAGTCTCCTGTCTTCGGCCACGTCACGACCCCGTGACAACGGGATCGTATATACGTCACATGCTTTTCGCATGTCTTTCAACTATAGATTGCTGCCCCGATACGGATGAAAACAAGTATTTTTACACCCATACACAAGCTTGAGCAGTTCAAGGTTTTTTCCTGGGGCTCTCTTGCGATTGAGTCGGCCACCGCAGGGAATTAGAGTGATACGCCATTAATCCCTGCATCTAGCTGTATTCCACTTAGTAGCTGTATCGCTTGGATGACAAATCGAGCGCGGGGCGCGACGTTTGTGCGCACGACCATGCCTCGCGTAGTGGAGACATCAGCTGATTGCGCCGGCCGGCTTGCTTCGATTTGCTTCAAAGCAAAGAAATGTCATACCTTGAAAGATTGCGTACTGCACTATGTCAAAATGTTACTGCTTTGTAGCCATTGTATGATTCATTGAGAATTGATAACTCTGATATCACTATTGTAGAGCTTTGCGTCGGCGACACGCACCGAACGTGAAACCGCACTACGTCTGTCGTAGAAGCAGTAGGAGGCTGTCGTCTGCTAGAACAAAAACAAAACAAAGACCTGGAAAATATTCATAAGTTGTAACTTATTTTTTGAATAACCGTTTATCACTTTTAAAGTTATTTTGCCAGATAACATACATTTTTTCAGTTTATAGCAGCGACAGATGTTTTTTTATTTTCCTTACACAGATATCCAAGTCAAATCCATTCACAGCTAAAGCCACATGTTGTTTGTCTTCTTTGTTTTCGTGGGCATGCCGTGTTGGTGCGTCTCTCATGTGTTCGCGCTGCTACACACGAGAGCACGAAATGTTAAATTTACGCAAGGAAGCGCCGTTCCTCGTTCGTGTGATGTGCTAAAATTGCGCCCTATTCCCGCGGTTGTTCGAGTGCGGATCAAGTGCGAGTCGTCCATGGAATCGGCGGGTTGGGCGGGCACTCGAAGGACTCCGAGGTGACGGCTGACGCCTGTGGTCGCTTCCCTCAGGACAGTGTGAAAGAAACTAAAGGTAAGGGGGACACTTTTTTATGTAGACTAAGTATGTCACTCAGTGCAAATGTGTGTTGCTGCACTCGAACGAGGCGTCGTGAAACGGCAACCTTACGCGCCTTTGCGAGTGCGGTTGCCGATTCGCTTTGACAATGCTAACTCCAGCAGAGCCATGGCGCATCGGCGTGGCCTTACTGGAGCTCATTCGAGACAACTTCGGCAACACGCATGTGTATGGTGATCGATTTTTTTCATATGTGCAATGTAGTGAGGAAGACGCACATGGCGCTTGCTACGTTGTTGATTAAACGAAGCCTGCAGTGCCATTTGATGCAAAGCAGCATTTTGTTTACGTTCGCGGGCGATACAATTTGTAACCTGGCTCGACTCACCTAGCCAACCGCCTTAAGTGGGTTGATTAGCATACGTTCACGGTAGAGCGTTATTATGCCCCTAAACAGTGGCGTGTGCTTGTTAAAAGATATAACGTGTGTGCCTAGTGTAGAGAAAGAGAGGTGTTCGTGCAATCTGCATGTGTACCTGCAAGACGCCTTTGCTTGTAACTAATAATGTACCAGCCAGCACCTACATTGTACGCCTGACTTTGAAGAAAACTTGCATGCACAAGTGAGATTTTGTAATCTGCGAGAGTTGCTTTTTATAAAATAATACACTGCCAGCATGTTCAAAATATGTTTCGCTGCTGTGGCAGGGGTGCGGTTATCACGCTGTTGTGTAGTTGCTGATGCAAGCACTTATAGTTTTGATGCGTTAATATTTCTCATCTAACTCATCAGGTGTTTGGCTCTTTCAGCACAAACAAGGCAAGGAGAGAAGGAAGACGGGTAATGACAGGACCAGTGCCGACTTTGGTTTGCAGGAGAATACCCATGTGGTGTATTATTGTGACAGCCTTTCTGTGTTGCTTTTTTGCCCAATTTATGCAACAACACAGTTGTCAGCAATATGAGAGAGAACACTGAAATTAGCTTTTAAGATCATGATGACTAAATGCCTTGTGATTCACAGCACAAAGTAACAAACAAAGACTACAGTATGATCAATGTGGACGAGTACAGTCTTGCATATAAAAAATATATTGTGCAAAATGTTGCCTAAGTAAGAAACCTCTCTATGTTTGCAAATAGTGTGACGTCACTTCGAGCACCGGGCCAGCCATTCCCTCCCTCTGTGTAAGGACTGGTTGGCAAGAAAGTTGTTTGTGACATTCCTGATAGACCACTGAGATGTAATGCGATTCTAACCTGTAGCCTAATATATACGTAATCTTTGTCCAGTTACATCGCTGCAGCTGACACCTACACTTATTTGCATATTACATTGCTCCTTAGACCTAACACACAAACTTGTTGTTGCATTGTAACTTCGTGAATATCGAGCGGTAAAGTACTGAGTATATGTGAAACAAGATTCTCTGCTTATTACATGAAACCATATGAGGCCTTCGATAAAACGAGTTATACCTTTAATGGGCTTGCGTACTCGTCGGGGCGATTCATACATGCAGCTTCAGCAAATGGTATCTTCTAGCCCGGTGACCATGCAATTTTTTTCTGCACACAGCGCAAACGCCGAGATGCACCCACTCGCATATGGTCGCGTCAGTGCATATTTACCTTGACTAAAATGTCGAATCAAGTTTTTTCATCGACTGGTCCCTGCCATGAGTGCTAACGTCTTCGCAAACAAGACACATTGTTATTGACACTGCACACACCACACACCATATCTCTCATTTGAACCGATATTCTCAATATCTTTCAATGCACACCTACATGCCGCAATCAACAGTGCACATTTTGAAGACTATGCCGCTGTTCCTCGCACAGGCCACCACGTGTGTTCACTTCTTCAAGATAAACAGACAGCGTGGCAAATATTTTTACCACACAGTTTTACCACCAGCTAGATGTTTGCTGACACATACTACAGCTAATGTCGTCAATGTAACTGAAGTGTACTTTGGAAAATTAAAACTTGCCCCAAACACCGCACGACTGTACCGGGCTTAGGCCACTAGCGGGAGTGTTTTTCCAGCCCCACCTTTTCACATGTGCCAGTGACATCATGCTGTGACGTACCTCGGTAGGGCCTATCGCTGCATATTTTATGTGAATGATGGTCCTTTTAGTGAAAGCAGGCATTTTTGATTTCGTAACTTGTTCATTCCCAACTGGACCTTCATTTGCACGAGTTGTCTGACTGATTTCAGGCGAACTTTTGTGCAATAAATTATACAGTTGGCAGTCTGCGCTTGCTCCATACTGTGTTAC